>JXCR01042396.1:42774-83330 GCA_002079205.1 Phalaenopsis hybrid cultivar
ATATATATATATATATATATATATATATATATATATATATATATATATATATATATATATATATATATATATATATATATATATATATATATATATATATATATATATATATATATATATATATATATATATATATATATATATATAAGATAAAGATGGAAGTAGAGACGTAGATGGGTATCTAGCTTTCCAAAAGTTGATGTGGTTACATTTGAGAGAAAGTGCTGTTGAAAAAAAGTAACATTATGATATGACGCACACCATAAAAAAAATCATGCGAAAACTTTTGAATTAAAATATTTAATTAAATTTTCAATTAAATAATATTATTTTAAAGTAAACGTGATATAATTTTTTTTATGTATCACTCATCTCATGTTAAAATAAAAAATTTAAAAACTAATCTCAAGTAGAGCTTTAATCAAAATATCAAAAATATCATGAGCAAATTTTTTTTTCATACTCGCATCCCACTTACCCAGCTTAGATTAGAATAACTTTAGTTACTAATTAGGACAAAATCTAGTTCTTTTTCTTTTTTTGGTTAAGAGACACAATAATAAGAGCAAGACTGATTCTCATCAACTTTATTCTAAATTGCACCAAACAAGCAATAAGAGTATCAATGATATGCAAGCAAATATTTTCTAGTCTTTCTAAGATTATATAACATTTTGCCCATACGTTCTATTTTTATAATGATGGCTCATGTTCTTGTTTCTATATATTAGCTCTATTTTTTAATCATAGAAGGTTATAAAATAGAGAAATTTACACATACCATACAATTCTTATGTATTTACATATCAACATCTAAAATTGAATATTTACATTTAATCTGCTCTGTTGTAATAAATCTATGCGTAAAAATATATATTTCACTTTAAGATAATAAAAATAAAAGTGATTTTTTTATTTGACATTAAATTTTTGAGTGTCATGTGTATATATATGAAAGTGTTTGGTGTTAGACATATAAATACATAAGAAATGCAGGGTATGCTTGTAAAAGTTCTAAAATAGTACATGATGGATAAAGCAAAAAATTCTCTCCAAAAATAGAAGAGTAGATACTTAATATATAAACATAATATTACAAATCTCCCCTCCGTCTCTTCGTTAATACCTCGGTTTTAATAGTATGCAATTATAAATCATATTCCAGGTAGATCATCTGCAGCGATACAAACAGAGCACCATATGCTGGCTGGCCAACGACTGAGAATCTGTTAAGAAATATATTAAGTAGAAACTGGATCTGGCTTTCTAAGAGAAGCCATGGAGAGTTTCAAAACTGGGCTTTAGTTGCATAATCTGACAGTACAGGCCACTGCTTGTGCCCAATACTTCAGCCTTGCCTTAACTTCATCCGGACTATCTCCTGATCAAATGACAAGGGATGCAAAGATTTCATCGTTTATAGCTCTAAGAAGTTCAGCTTTTTTCTAACATATAAAATAACAACATAATTAACTAAAAATGTTTTAAGAAATTGGAAAAAAAACTCTCTGAAAAAAAAGAACTGTCTGGAAGAATATAGAAAGATCTTCAGTTTAATTTTAGATAGTTCGCGCTTAATAAATTATTTTGAAACGCATGAGTCATAAAAATGGAACTATTAATTAGCATCAATTATGAGTTAAACAGAAACGCATTTCTTCCGATGTGCAATAGTTGAAATAATCAAATATTTGGCTATTTCGTCCAAGAGTCCACTTCCTACGAGAAGGAAAGAAGGCAGCAGGCCATTTATTCGGTAGGGAAATGGTATCTATAAACCCGATTTTCTGGAAATTACGGATGAAAAAAATCATAGAAAGGGATCCGAGAGCACAAACAAAGACCTATAAGATCAAATGTTTATCTAAAATAGATATCGGTTAATTCGAGAAACCAATTCCACAAAAAAATGAAATACCGTTATCAGAAGAAAATCATGAAACGCAATTTCTTCAGAGAAAAAAAAATCAGCAAAATGTCCAAACACTCGATGGATCTCCAGAAGAAAACCGCAAAATATGAGCAGTAATCTCCACTAATCAAAGCATTCATATACTCAGATCGATAAACACAACAGATCGTTTAAAAAGAGCAGCTGCCTAAGATCAAGATCAGTTAAACCATCATTACCANAAAAAAATCATAAAACCCAATTTCTTCAGAGAAAAAAAATCAGCAAAATGTCCAAACACTAGATCGATCTCCAAAAGAAAACCGCAAAATATGAGCAGTAATCTCCACTAATCAAATCATTCATATACTCAAATCGATAAACACAACAGATCGTTTAAAAAGAGCAGCTGCCAAAGATCAAGATCAGTTAAACCATCATTACCAGGGCTGGAAATCTTCCAACTAGCTATGGGCGCTGACGGTACCGCCGAGCCACAATCATCCCCCAACCCGCTGTCAGCCGAATGCCTCTGCTGCTCATCAAGGAACTTCTGGCTCATCGAGTAACAAAGCTCGAGGGCGGGCAGCGTGTTGCAAAGCTCCGGGATCTCCTCATAGTTGAACCCAAACCCTAGATCCAAACACCCCTTCAAATCCTCGAGATCTTCATCCGTCAAGCTCTTCGTCCTCCCTACCGCATCATATCCACCCTCGGATCCTTTCTCTCCGCCATCTACCCCTTCAACGTAACCTTCAAGCATCACCGCACCACCGATCCTCCCTTTCGATGGCCACACCCAATCAGGTTNCAACCACCCTCGGATCCCTTCTCTCCGCCATCAGCCCCTTCAACGTAACCTTCAAGCATCACCGCACCACCGATCCTCCCTTTCGATGGCCACACCCAATCAGGTTCGGCCTCCCACACTACTTCCTCCTCCATTCTTCTCGGATTCTCGGATTTCTTCTTGTTTATCTTAGAATTTTTCTTTGTAAAGGTGAAGCTGGGGATGGATTTTGGAGATGAAACCGGNTTTCAAATCCTCGAGATCTTCATCCGTCAAGCTCTTCGTCCTCGCTACCGCATCACATCCACCCTCGGATCCCTTCTCTCCACCATCAGCCCCTTCAACGTAACCCTCAAGCATCACCGCACCACCGATCCTCCCTTTCGATGGCCACACCCAATCAGGTTCGGCCTCCCACACTACTTCCTCGTCCATTCTTCTCGGATTCTCGGATTTCTTCTTGTTTATCTTAGAAATTTTCTTTGTAAAGGTGAAGCTGGGGATGGATTTTGGAGATAAAACCGGGGCAACAGGGAAAACAGGGCACTCTCCTTCCATGGAATAGCTCTCCATTCCTTTTCCCTGCACTTTTTCTCAGGTGGCATCAGTATTTATATTTGGAAAAATTTCATACGAATGATGCTTCATATTCATATTTATAAGAAAATTTATGACTAAGCTTAAACCAAAATAACATTAAAAATATGGAGCTCTATTTTATTTTATGATTTAATTAAAGTAAATTTTAATATTATTCATTTGAAAGCATGAGTTTACTGTTAGAGCAACGAGTCGTGTTCGAGCTTGCCATTTGAGCTTGAACTCGATCTTATATTTTTAACAGAAGGAGTCGAGCTCGACTAAAACATGACTCGAGATTAGTTCGATTCATTTACACACCTACTTCGAACCCTGAAAAATAAGCATAGTAAAAGTCCCTTTACTAAAAATGCTATAGTTAAAGTTATCAACACTGATGTGGGTCACAAATCATATTTCATATTTGATTTTGGACAGATGAGGTTTGCATGTTTGTTGAACAAGCATGAATGATAATAAGTGGTTGGTAATACACTAATGATAAGAAATTAACCAAACCCCCATCGTTATTATTTTAAATTTGGGGAGATTATATGATTATTATTTAACATTACTTGGGATTATTTGGCATATCTTGGGATTAGTGTTCAAACACATGAAACAACTATAGGCATGCATTAAAATTCTAGATTTTAAGCCCATTAAGAAGTTAACATTTGATGGAACAGGATTAAGGTGAAAAAATGACCAAGATTTGTTATGATCTCCCCAAAACATAAATTAATAGGAAAAATAATTACATGAATAAATTTTACTTATAGTGAGAATTGTATTTATTTTATTATTGGGCCATAAAAATTTCTAGCGTCCAAACATAATTTTTATCGCAAGATATGTATGTCAAATGATTCAAAGAGCTAAATAAATGCTCAACTATGGTTAAAACTTAATTGGGAATAATTACTTACATAGCATCTGAAAACATTGCTATTTAATAGAATGAAAGAAATTGAAGTAGCGTGAAATTATTGTTGAACTACCCATCTCATAATGATAATTTTAACAATATGGAATCATGTAAGAGCCCAAGCAAACAAGTGAGAATTGAAATGGGTGCACATGCCCAACAATAGTATTTTTCACATCGCATGCAATTGATCACATCGATATATTCGTTATTATCTAAGTCATTGGGGAAGTTTTCAACACCCATGGAGTTTTTGAACTACACAAACATCTACTTTATGTCAAATGGATATTAATGATTTAAAATTTTCAGTAAAATAGGGTAAGATATCATCATTGCTTTCTAATTGCCTATAAAATGAATGACAGTACTCTTCTCAATCTCACTGTTAGAATTTTTATAAAGTTTGGGGACTTAAATATGTTTAGTTCCTTGAAAAGTTCCTATTGGCTAAATTTGCCTTCTTGAAAACATTTGCCACAATAATGCTTTTGTTGTACCTAACTCTTCCATGGCTTATGCCTCACTTATGTTATGATGGTAGCACTTCTAGGTATTCAATATATCATAGCTTTTTCCATAGTCATCTCTTTAATGGCTAGTACTGTAACCTCACGAATGTCAAAAATAACTTCTTTAAGATCTATACCAATATCTTGGTTGTCGTAGTTATGTCCTAAATTTTCATCACAGCCTTCATCTTCAACATATATAGCATAATGTCACATGGAAAGTAATTTTTATCTCATCCGAACTTAAACAAAGCCTCATTTCCTTCACATCCAGATCTCTCAAGACCCATATCAAGTTTCACTTAAGCTACGATAATGTTCTGCATGATTTACATCATAATTTCTTTTATGCTTCAGTCATATCCCTTAAGTTTCATAATGTTACCTCACCTAAATCACTGCTAACACTTCTAGGACACACTACAGTCCCATCTATACAATGATTCACACTTCTGTTAATACCTATACAAATTTGGCTATGCAGTGGTTCTAATCACCTTCATGACGTATTCCACATACCTTTTGATGTTATATAATTACTCTTATGACATATGATGTATCTTTACTATTATTAAATCTATCACTATATCTTATTTATGTAGTATAATCACACACTCTCTCTCATTGCATATTGCATAGCTTTATCTCCCAATGTTTAATTTTTTGGAATATTGATCAAAGAAATATGTACTTGCCTTAAAAATATCATATTAAATGCTTGATAACGCAATTCAAATTAAATATTTCAAATTTTCAATCTTTTTATTGTGAATATTGTTTATAACACTATTCCAGATACGCAAACTAATTTTCTAATAATGCTTGCATCTAACAACTTAGCATATGCAAAAAAAATCACTAATTTTTTATATGAATAAAAATTTCTTTTAAATGTTTTTTTTTTCCTCAAAAGCCTATTTTGTGTGGCCATAAATTTCTCTTATAATATTTTTTGAATTCAATTATCAATGGTTATAAGTATACATCTATTATATTTTTTTTAAGTTCTGTGGACAAGAATTAGTGGACATGATAAACATATAAGTTGTCCTCTAGCACATCTCGGGATGATTAAAATATATACTCATTACTAGCCAATGGTGAGAGTGTCTATCTATTTTCTTTCCATCCATGTAAACTTAAGGTTAATATTTTGTGCTTCTAAAATTAATTATGGTTGTTTGGATCAAAACACTTTAATTAAACTATAACTTCATCCAATATTCTTTGTGCTTGTTCTTTATTTTTAAGTTTAATCCAATGTATTGTAATTATTTATGATTGTAATTCGTTTGTTGTAAAGTTTCATCCAATGACTATTTCTAACGAGCTAATTTCCATAATTGCATTTAATACATATATCAAAATAATATAACTTTAACTCATAAATAAAGCTATATAAACAAATTATATTCATATGTACAAAAAAATTACCTAAATTAATTACATATATATAATAAAAACTTAAAACATATAAAAACTAGCGCAAAACTTATAAATTTATATCAAAATAGTTTTAATTTAGACATACATAGAACAAAATAAAGAAATAATTAAAGTATATCAACATAGTTTTAGTTAAAAAAAATGCGTATAACTAACAAAATAAATTGAATAAAAATAGCATAATAAATTTAATTTAAATCATGCACACAAGCAACAATATAAAGTACAAGCACATGTCAACGTAACTTTAATTTAAAATAAGATCATTTAAACATATAGCACATAATTTATGGTCCCCACCTGTAAAAGTTAAGATACCGGTCTGGCACTGCGATGCGGTGCAGGGGCCTGGTTGCCCGATTATCTAAAAATAGGGTGCATGGTCCAATGGTCTATACATTGTTTTGTCATAGTGGAACCCTACAATTTTTTTCCCTTTTTAAATTCCTGGTTAGAGATGCTAGGACAACACACTAGTGTGATAAGGCAAGGAACCAATCTTTCCCCAGTTCTACCATCAGAGATGGACTGAAGCAACGACGCGATGATCGAATCTAGAACTCTTCACTCGCTGGATAATGACATAATCTAGAGAAGCCTATGCATCAATGTCTGGCTCGCTCGCACGGAGGCGTTTTATCGTACCACTATATCCCAAGATCTCGGTGGGCTGAGGGAAAACACTTCAGACTTTAACAAGAGGTTACACGACTTCAAGGGATGGTTGGACCAAATCATAAATTGGCTCGCCCACATAAAGCGATAGTCGGATAGGTTGGCCAAATAGCACAGGGAAGTCTATGAAAGGTGATGAAAGGCGCTCCAACGTTCTCCTCATGATCATAGTTTGGAGAGAGGGACGAGCCAGGTAGCAAAGAACAATACCGTGGGAGGCAGATGACTACCCGACCTAGGGGTTGTGTAATGTCTCATTCTTCTTTTGTTATTGTTTCAGCATTTTCTTCTCTAGATGAATGGATTTGTTGTTTTCTCTAGTATTTTCTTCCATGTTTATAAAATATGTAATATTTTTTGGAGATTAATGAAATCATGACTATTTTCATATATAAGGTGTGTGACATGATTTTCTGCTTCACTGTGTATATTTATCATGTCGTCTCAAACCAATTAAGTTTAGGAACTCCAACACCCTTTAGAGGTCCCAATATTATTACAATCATAAGAGCACATAGGAAAAGGCTAATGCATTTGCCAAATCAGCGTTGCTCCATCTTTCCCAACATTGTGGCGCCCTTCCGTGATTTGCACTTCGATAACACTTATTGCACAGGCATCATTGTGAAACCTAACTTGGGTTTGCCATGTCTGCAAAGCACAAACACTGAGATCAGCTCTGCGGCGCCTTGACTACTTGGGTCTGGATGGTTGTTGTTGGCATCAATTTTTGATGCCACATTTGTAGGATGTCCTTGCAAAGGCTAGGGCACCAAATTTCATTCTCATATGACTCCTCATAGCTCAAGAAATCCACAAAAATTCTTTGGCGCATATCAGGGTGCATACTCAGCATGCAAAATCAAGACTTCGATCTGATGGGCCTGTACCATATACTGATGCATGCAATGGAATGTTCTTTATTTTAGACATGTAGGATGTTCTTTTAAATGTTATGGAACCACAGCTTTACATAACTTGAGGAATCCATAAAATCATCAATGGATGCTTCAAGCATGAAATTAGGATTTTCCCCACTATGGTCATGCCTGAAGTGATTACCACTAGTTGAAATCAATTGTTTATTTGACACTTGTAAAATATCCATTTTAAATTTATGGGACCATTTTTCATTAATATGTATCTTCCCATAACTTACGGACTTATGAAAACTTCAATAGATTCTTCAATCGCAAAATTAGGGGTTAGACTGACATGGACGTAATCAAGATTGTTTACTGATAGTTGGAATCATTTATTTAATTTGACACATCTTGGATGTATATTTAAGTGTTTGAGGATCATGGTACATTTATTTTTAGCCTCCCATGTTAAAGAAATCCTTAAGACCCTTCCATGGATACTTTATGTGAATTTTGTAGTCTACTTGGCCAGCCTGGCGTCTAGATTCTTGGTTCAGGCACCTCGGTGTTGGACCTGGGTGCCCAGGCGGCCAAGGTGGCACCTCGATGGATTTATTGGGTGCCTAGGTGTTCCAACTAGTCCCTAAGTGCTCCAAGAAATAGAGGGTGTTACCAAGGTGCCAAGTTTTAGAGCTTAGGCGCCCAAGAACAGAGAGGTTGGTCCCTGGCTTGGGTGCCTAGGCATCTTGAAGCTGTCAGATTCTAATTTTTTACCTTTTTTTGACAAAATTAGGCCACATGGAGGGCTAGTTCAAGTTATGAAATGGTGTGTGTTGTTCCATTTATTGCGAGCTCAAAAGGAGGACCTTGCATGCTTAACATGTGGAGGGAAAAAAGACCTCTATTTACATGGTTCTTTTGTCATTTTTGTGTTGGAAAAAATGGAACGAAAGAAGGGCGTTTCCATTTTTATTAGGAGACCCTTTGATCAGCTTAAAGATGAACTTTTTTTAGAGTAGGAGAGAAATTTCTCGAGCTTTTGTTGGGGAGAGCTTAGGAGAGCTTGGAAGAAGAGTGCTTGGAGCTTGGGAGGGTTTCTTCGCCATTCCATTCCTTTTCTCTTTCTTCTTCTTGTCTTTTATCTTCTTTCTTCTTTCTCTCCACATTTGCCCCACTACATTGTTGTGGGGAGTGTGAGGGAGCCTTTAGAGGAGCTTTTTGGGGAAAGCTTTATTTATCTTTTAAATAAGTAGAGCTTCTTCCTTCTTTCTAGAAAAGGTGAATTCATCTTCATTGTAGCAAGATTAGAGCTTGGATCAAGCAAAGAAAAAGCTTCTCCAATAATCACAAAGGAATAACTCCTCTAAAACCCGGTTTTCTCTTCCTTAGCAAGCCACTTAGTTCTTTGTGTTAGAGATTTAAGTCCAGATTTTGTATTAACGGGAAGACACTAGTTTAGAGAGCTTGCTTTTGTGATCCATTATGAATCCAAAGATTTACTTAATCCCTATTTCATAAACCCGTTTGAAACTCGCCAGAACTACGTTAATCTCATAATTATTTGGTAGCTTTGCTCTTGATGAAAGGGGCTCCCTTTTGGGTCTAGAGAATGAAGTATTTCTTTGACTCCTCATTTATTAGCTCGTAAAAGGAAATGTCCATAAGAAACCTTCATTTTTAAAGGTTTATCTCTAATGGAGAAGCCTTTAAAATTTTTTGTCAAATAATTATGGGCAAGCCCATCGTTACAATGCATAACAAACAGTAGCTGCACAAATTCATCCTAAACTTAGTACCTATATGTGAACTTTAGGAGCGGTTCCACTTGCCAACGAAATGCACATATGTTCATCTTCACATTTTCATGTGGTCATCTTCATTTATAAATGCATGAAATTGTTTAAAGATATGCACAAAAATGATGAATTATTCACTAGTTTTTTATCGTCCATCAATCCTTAGTTAGTCATCGTTGGTGAACTTGACCGACCACCTGATATTGTTTGGTCTGATTGGCTGTCTCTAGTAGGATGGCTCAATCGGTCGCCTGATGCGATCGGCTCAACTACCTACTTGGTTTGGCTTGACCTGCCTCCAAGTATCGGTCAGTCTGATTAGCCATCCTTCGTTACAAGGCTCGATCTGTCGTACTACCTATTTTATCTAGCTTAACCAGCCCTTTGATATTGTTCTGTTTTATTTCAGTCTGATTCACCCTCCCTCATTAGATGTGTTGATTAGTCATCTGATGTCGGTTGGCTTGGCCACCAAACTTTTGCTTCCTCAATCATCCGCCCACATTCATTATGTTCGATGAATCATCTCCTATTGGATCACCCAATTGATCACCCGTTGTCAGTCGGCTTGGCTGCATTTCTCCAGTTAGCCGCAATTGCTCTGCATTTTGCATTAACATGTATTTGATCCTATCATACATTACATATGTCAGTCATATGGGTAGGATTTGTTTGGTTATGTTCCGATCAGAGTGTAATATAATTTTGTGTGGCTTGTACTAAGCATGACTTAACTTGAGCTTAATTTCATTTTGAAATATCTTTGTTAATTTTCACATCATTCAATTACTACATTATGTATTATTTCCATGCACATTGGATTAGTTCTTCGAGAGCATATGCTATCATATTCCCATAATGAATACTCGACATATGTTGGAGGTGGTTAACCCACTCTGTGTTTAATCCACCTTGAGTGTTACTCAGTTAGTCATACTTTTTTGCGTATGGCTTTGTTGTGATGTATCATCTATGGGTGCACATTCACTTTGCCTAGTTTGAATGTGCATGCATAATCCTTTGCTTCATTCTTGTTCTGTGGTTGCTTCACCTCGTGTAACCACATTGAACATGCAAATCTTGTGTTTAATATTTTTTGTTTGACTATGAATGCATGTACCTTGTTTGGGTTTTCATGTCATGATATATAGTTTAGGATGTCACATATTTTTGATCGTATTTAGCCCGAGCAATAAAAATATGATAAATTATTTATGGTGTTTAATGTGAATGTTCATACCACATTGACACATCCACAATACACTATCTCACCTAAAGTGTCACACATGTTCGCTCACATTTAGCTTGAGTGACCATGGGATGCTAGTTCATATTTGCATTAATGTATGTGCATATGTTGACCATTTTGGTGAGGTTTAGTTTTCTCTTAGAGCTAGGATCTAGCCATAAGGCTTTTTTTATCGGCTATCCTAGAAGACTAGTGATGGGACCCGCCTCACTTAGAAATGTTTGCTACCTCTTGACTCTTTTATAGAATCTTATATGGGTGGCCTTAAACCCTCAACACTTTGTTGAGTTGGTTTAGAACAACATGGTTAAGCCCCAAAAATGACTTCCCATAGGGTTACTGACATGCCTTAAAAAGACATATTTATATGTGTATTTCATGCACATTTTTAAGGATATTGCGATTTAATGAAAGGTATTTTGTGTGTTTTTCATTTAAGGTGCAAGAAATGGAATTTAAGAGCAGAAAAAGCAAAAAAAAGAAGCAAAAAAGAGTTAAATGAAGCTAAAAAACAAAGAAGTGACCTAGGGCTTAGGTGTCAGGTAGTTTTAGAAGGCTGACACCTAAGCGCCAGAGACAGTTATGCTTATATTCATTGAATTCAAAAAGTTTACTGAAGTGACCCTAGGTTATTTTCAATGCTTTATATATATGAAGCATTTCCACACATCCAAGAAGAGGAGAGAAGGAGAGAAAAATCATTTTTGGGTAGGTTTGACCACCATTAGGGTGGGTTGCCACCATACTGAAAGTGTGGTGATTGTCAGTGTTTGCTGAGTCTTTTGTGAGTCTTGTGGATTCAAGTTTAGTCAAGAAACTTCAGAGGATTGCTTGGGAAAGAGTTTAAGATAAGTATTTATACTTTTGTTCTATAAACTTAGTTTTTAATATATATAATGATTTGTTTTATTATCCCTATACATTTTGAGTAGTTTTCTTTTCTTTCTCCTTGCAATAAGAAGTAATCATTTATGGATTAGAATGTTCAGAGGATTTCTTTTATTCCAAAAACTTGTGGTATTATTTTCAATGGTTTTTCTTTTACTTTGCAAGCTGGCCATTTGTAATGTTAAAAATTTATTGTGAACATAATGATTTGGGAGGGCTATGATTTCACCAACTAGTTTGTACCTCACTAAACCTTCGATGGAGGGGGTGTCAAATCCAAGAGGGAGTGAAAATAGTTGGGGAGATAAGTTTTGATGAGCACATAATTGATGATTCTAGAGTGATATGCTAGAATCTTTATCAATTTGGTCTTAGTTCAGAACCTGAGGGCCTGGTTGGTCCAATAGAGAGGGCACTGTGGGTAATATGGAAGTGAGAGGGGCTAGAATTTACTCAGCACAACCATATAATCAGAAACATAACTTCAGATTAGCTAGCGTTTTTATGCACTCTAGAGAGGGTAAAGAAAAGGTATGCTCATATTTGTCACAAAACCTAATTTTCATGTTCATGCATTTGATTTCTATACTGATTACAATTTCTTTGCAAGGGGAAAGACTTTTTATTATACTCATACTTCTTTACACATCTATAGTTTAGAAACTTTGCATCTACTTTTTAGCCTTAATTTAGAAGTACCAAACTTTAGTTTGTACCTTTTTACAAATAGCTCGATATTATTCTCCAAAACATTTAGTTTTCAATTTGGGTAGAAATATTTCTAAGTTAGAATAGCTATTCTCTTATTCCCTGTGAGTTCAATATTCAAGTTTTTAAAAAAAATTCTATATTACTTCAAAATGATACATATACTTGTGTAGTGTTCCTAGTGTGTAATCCATTAATCAATTTCATCATATATTTATTTTGCTCACAAGCCGCTGAATATAAATTGGGCCAAGTTTTTGGTATTCATAACTTAAATAATTGTGTAATTGAGGATCCAGTCAAGTTTTTGCCGTCGTTGTCGGGGAAGTGATGAATTTTTAACTTAGAATTTTTTATTTCACTGTAGATTTAATTTTTGAGAATTATATTTTAATTTACTTTATTAATCTTTATTTATTTCTTGAAAATATAAAAATCCAAAAAGAAAATAGAAAAATCAAAAATCGAGAAAAATCATAAAAATAGAAAAATTTAAAAAAATATTTTTATTTTAAATATTTTATTTTACGTTTATTTTGTGAACTTTTAATTTTGCATGCTGATACACTAAAAATATATGCATTTTTAGACCCATATTTTATACATATTTTTTGTGATATTGCACCTTAATGGAAGATATTTTGATGTTTTCTTGTAGGTTGTTGATTTTTAGGACTTAAAGTAAAAATGAAGCAAAAAAGATGGAATTTGGAGTCAAAATGACGTTTTTGAAGAAGTACTCAGCTCCAACCGCGCCAAGGGCAGCACGGACAACGCAGAACAACAGAACAACTTAAATTTTTACTCAGCAACTACGGCGCCAAAGGCAGCTCAGCTCCCGTTTCTAGAAAGTTCAATGTATTTGGAAAATTTTTGAAGAATTTTTGGAGGCACCTCTTGGAGAACCGACCATGGTCTTTATTTGGGGCAGAAATTCATCAAGAAATGGACTCCTTTTCGCTCCAAAACATTCCACCACACTCCATTTTCACCATTCTTCATAATCCATCTTCATTCTTCCACCATATTGGAGTCCATTAGTAATTTTTCTTTTATAGTCTAGAGTTTGTGTGGTGAGATTTAGTGTGAAACTTTCTGTAAGTATGTTATAGAAGGAGAAAAGTGAGAGATATATTCTTTCTGCATTTCTAAGGAAAGTCTACAAGGGATTTACTTTGAGAAAGAGTTTCAGATAAGTTTTGTTTGTTTATTAGTGTTGTAAGAGGCTACAAGAGATTTGCTTTGAGAAAAAGTTTCAGATAAGTGTTGTTTGTTTATTAGTGTTGTATGAACTTTCGGGATTTGCTTTGAGAAAGAGTTTCAGATAAGTTTTATTTGTTTATTAGTGTTGTATGAACTTTCTTTTATATATGAAATTTGAGTTTTGTTGTGTCTTTCTCATGAAATCTGAGTAGTTCCATCTATCATTCTCCCTACTATGTGATATGGTGAATAAAAGAGATAATATGATCTGCCAATATTAAAATATAAAATAAATTGTGAATTTTTTCAACTTCGAACTTAATTTACATTTCGATTTGGCCAATTAAATTGTTAAAATATATTGTGAAACATATGATCTAGGAAATAAAGTATGAGTTCTACATCAGAGTGAGGATCACATTTGATTTCATGGAGGAGAATTCACTCATGGAATTAAGTGCAAATAAATAGGGAAATATTCTTTGTTGGGTGTAGAATTGGAGAATCTTTAGGGTGACAGACTAAAATCCCCAATTCGGTCTTAGTGTTTATTAAAGCGAGAGTTGGCCTTCAGGTGAAGAGAAGTGGGAGCTCTGGAGTGGGCGTCGGTATCCTCCTAGCCTAGCCACAGATTTAGGGACTAAACCTAGGATTAGCCAATGATTTTCTATACATTGTATTAGGGTAGAGAATTATAATTGCACCTATTTGGCACAATACATAATATAAATATTTATCTCATCTCATTTCACCAGAACCTCATTGTACTGGGAATGATGCTTTTTCACATAAGAAATCTTCATTACAAAAACATAGTTAGTAGATTAGAATTTAATTTTTAAACTTTCTATTTTTGTTTTGCTAATAATTAAGTACTTTAGTTTTGATAACATCTCAACATTCAAAATTATTGATAGTGATTTTGTTTGATTTTCTGTAAATTTCCTACTAAAACCTATCATTGCCAATTTACACCTTCCCTGTGGGATCGATATTTGAGGCTTAAATAGAAAGTCTTTTATTACTTAATAATGATACATATATTTGTGTAGAATCTCATTATTAATTGTCAATAATTATATATATTTTACACAACTTACTTTTCATACAAGGATCAAATTTTTGGCATTGTAGTGGTGTCAACTTCATAAATCCTTACATATAAAAAATCGAGATCAAGTTTTTGGCGCCATTGTGTGGGGAAGATAACAGTTAAATTTTAGTAAATTAAATAGTTTTGATAAATTAGGAAAGTTAGAGATAATATATATACTATAAAAATAAATAAAATAATNAGCTTTCCAAAAGTTGATGTGGTTACATTTGACAGAAAGTGCTGTTGAAAAAAAGTCACATTATGATATGACGCACACTATAAAAAAATATCATGCGAAAACTTTTGAATTAAAATATTTTATTAAATTTTCAATTAAATAATGTTATTTTGAAGTAAACGTGATATAATTTTTTTGTATGTATAACTCATCTCAAGTTAAAATCAAAAATTTAAAAACTAACCTCAAGTAGAGCTTTAATCAAAATATCAAAAATATCATGAGCAAATTTTTTTTCATACTCGCATCCCACTCACCCAGCTTAGAATAGAGTAACTCTAGTTACTAATTAGGACAAAATCTAGTTCTTTTCCTTTTTTTGGTTAAGAGACAATAATAAGAACAAGACTGATTCTCATCAACTTTATTCTAAATTGCACCCAACAAGCAATAAGAGTATCAATGATATGCAAGCAAATATTTTCTAGTCTTTTTAAGATTATATAACATTTTGCTCATACGTTCTATTTTTATAATGATGGCTCATGTTCTTTTTTCTATATATTAGCTCTATTTTTTAATCATGGAAGGTTATAAAATAGAGAAATTTACTTACATACCATACAATTCCTATGTATTTACATATCAACATCTAAAATAGAATATTTACATTTAAACTGCTCTCTTGTAATAAATCTATGCGTAAAAATATATATTTCACTTTAAAATAATAAAAATAATAGTAAATTTTTTTATTTAACATTAAATTTTTGGGTGTCATGTGTATGGATATGAAAGTTTTTGGTGGTAGACATATAAATACATAAGAAATGCAGGGTATGCTTGCAAAAGTTCTAAAATAGTACATGATGGATAAAACAAAAAATTCTCTCCAAAAAATAGAAAACTAGATACTTATATATAAACATAATATTACAAATCTCCCCTCAGTTTTAATAATATGCAATTATAAATCATATTGCAGGTAGATCATCTGCAGCGATACAAACAAAGCACCATATGCTGGCTGGCCAACGACTGAGAATCTGTCAAGAAATATATTAAGTAGAAACTGGATCTGGCTTTGTAAGAGAAGCCATGGAGATTTTCAAAACTGGGCGGCTTTAGTTGCATAATCTGACAGTACAGGCCACTGCTTGTGCCCAATACTTCAGTCTTGCCTTAACTTCATCCGGACTATCTCCTGATCAAATGACAAGGGATGCAAAGATTTCATCATTTATAGCTCTAAGAAGTTCAGCTTTTTTCTGACATGTAAAATAACAACATAATTAACTAAAAATGTTTTAAGAAATTGGAAAAAAAAACAATCTGAAAAAAAGAACTCTGGAAGAATATAGACAGATCTTCAGTTTAATTTTAGATAGTTCGCGCTTAATAAATTATTTTGAAACGCATAAGTCATAAAAATGGAACTATTAATAGCATCAATTATGAGTTAAACAGAAACGCATTTCTTCCAATGTGCAATAGTTGAAATAATCAAATATTTGGCTATCTCGTCCAAGATTCCACTTCTTACGAGAAGGAAAGAAGGCAGCAGGTCATTTATTCGGTTGGGAAATATCTATAAACCCGATTTTCTGGAAATTACGGAAGAAAAAATCATAGAAAAGGGATCCGAGAGCACAAACAAAGACCAATAAGATCAAATGTTTATCTAAAATAGATATCGGTTAATTCGAGAAACCAATTCCAAAAAAAAAAATCAAATACCGTTATCCGAAGAAAATCATGAAACCCAATTTCTTCAGAGAAAAAAATCAGCAAAATGTCCAAACACTCGATCGATCTCCAAAAGAAAACCGCAAAATATGAGCAATAATCTCCACTAATCAAAGCATTCATATACTCAAATCGATAAACACAACAGATCGTTTAAAAAGAGCAGCTGCCTAAGATCAAGATCAGTTAAACCATCATTACCANCCATTTATTCGGTTGGGAAATATCTATAAACCCGATTTTCTGGAAAATACGGAAGAAAAAATCATAGAAAAGGGATCCGAGAGCACAAACAAAGACCAATAAGATCAAATGTTTATCTAAAATAGATATCGGTTAATTCGAGAAACCAATTCCAAAAAAAAAAATCAAATACCGTTATCCGAAGAAAATCATGAAACCCAATTTCTTCAGAGAAAAAAATCAGCAAAATGTCCAAACACTCGATCGATCTCCAAAAGAAAACCGCAAAATATGAGCAATAATCTCCACTAATCAAAGCATTCATATACTCAAATCGATAAACACAACAGATCGTTTAAAAAGAGCAGCTGCCTAAGATCAAGATCAGTTAAACCATCATTACCAGGGCTGGAAATCTTCCAACTAGCTATGGGCGCTGACGGTACCGCCGAGCCACAATCATCCCCCAACCCGCTGTCAGCCGAATGCCTCTGCTGCTCATCAAGGAACTTCTGGCTCATCGAGTAACAAAGCTCGAGGGCGGGCAGCGTGTTGCAAAGCTCCGGGATCTCCTCATAGTTGAACCCAAACCCTAGATCCAAACACCCCTTCAAATCCTCGAGATCTTCATCCGTCAAGCTCTTCGTCCTCCCTACCGCATCACATCCACCCTCGGATCCCTTCTCTCCGCCATCAGCCCCTTCAACGTAACCTTCAAGCATCACCGCACCACCGATCCTCCCTTTCGATGGCCACACCCAATCAGGATCGGCCTCCCACACTACTTCCTCCTCCATTCTTCTCGGATTCTCGGCTTTCTTCTTGTTTATCTTAGAATTTTTCTTTGTAAAGGTGAAGCTGGGGATGGATTTTGGAGATGAAACCGGGGCAACAGGGAAAACAGGGCACTCTGCTTCCATGGAATAGCTCTCCATTCCTTTTCCCTGCACTTTTTTTCTCAGGTGGCATCAGTATTTATATTTGGAGAAATTTCATACGAATGATGCTTCATATTCATATTTATAAGAAAATTTATGACTAAGCTTAAACCAAAATAACATTAAAAATATGGGCCTCTATTTTATTTTATGATTTAATTAATGTTATCATTTTACCATTATATTAATCTCTTTAAATAAAGTAAATTTTAATATTATTCATTTGAACGCATGAGTTTACTGTTAGAGTAACGAGCCGTGTTCGGTCTTGCCATTTGAGCTCGAACTCGATCTTATATTTTTAACAGAAACAGTTGAGCTCGACTAAAACATGACTCGAGATTAATTCGATTCATTTACACACCTACATGAAACCCTGAAAAAATAGCATAGTAAAAGTCCCTTTACTAAAAATATTATATTTATACTTATCAATACTGATGTGGGTCACAAATCATATTTCATATTTGATTTTGGACAGATGAGGTTTGCATGTTTGTTGAACAAGCATGAATGATAATAAGTGGTTGGTAATACACTAATGACAAGAAATTAACCAAACCCCTATCTTTATTATTTTAATTTAGGGGATATTATATAATTATTATTTGACATTACTTGGGATTATTTGGCATATCTTGGGATTAGTGTTCAAACACATGAAACAACTATAGGCATGCATTAAAATTCTAGATTTTAACCCCATTAAGAAGTTAACATTTGATAGAACAGGATTAAGGTGAAAAAATGACCAAGATTTGTTATGATCTCCCCAAACCATAATTTAATAGGAAAAATAATTACATGAATAAATTTTATCCTAGTTAAAAAATTTAAGGAGAATTGTATTTATTTTTATTATTGGGTCATAAAAGTTTCTAGCGTCCAAGCATAATTTTTATCGCAAGATATGTATGTCAAATGATTCAAAGAGTTAAATAAATGCTCAACTATGGTTAAAAATTAGTTGTGAATAATTACTTACATAGGATCTAAAACATTGCTATTTACTAGAATGAAAGAAATTGAAGTAGGGCGAAATTATTGTAGAACTACCCATCTCATCATGATAATTTTAACAATATTGAATCATGTAAGAGCCCAAGTAAATAAGTGAGAATTGAAATGGGTGCACATGCCCAACAATAGCATTTTTCTCATCGCATGCAATTGATCACATCGATATATTCGTTATTATCTAAGTCATTGGAAAAGTTTTCGGCACCCATGGACTTTTGGAACTACACAAACATCTACTTTATGTCAAATGGATATTATTAATGATTTAAAATTTTCATTAAAATAGTGTAAGATATCATCATTGCTTTCTAATTGCCTATAAAATGAACGACAAATTTTCTCAGAGTACTCTTCTCAATCTCATCGTTAGAATTTTTATAAAGTTTGGGGACTTAAAATATGTTCAGTTCCTCGAAAAGTTCCTATTGGCTAAATTTGTCTTCTTGAAAACATTTGCCACAGTAATACTTTTGCTGTAGCTAATTCTTCCATGACTTATGCCTCACTTATGTTATGATGGTAACACTTCTAGTTATTCAATATATCATAGCTTTTTCCATAGTCATCTCTTTAATGGCTAGTACTGTAACCTCACGAATGTCAAAAATAACTTCTTTAAGATCTATACCAATATCTTGGTTGTCGTAGTTATGTCCTAAATTTTCATCACAACCTTCATCTTCAACATATATAGCATACTGTCACATGGAAAGTAATTTTTATCTCATCCGAACTTAAAGAAAGCCTCACTTCCTTCTGCATGATTTACATCATAATTTCTTTTATGCTTCAGTCATATCCCTTAAGTTTCATAATGTTACCTCACCTACATCACTACTAACACTTCTAGGACACACTACAGTCTCATCTATACAATGATTCACACTTCTTTTAATACCTATACAAATTTGGCTATGCAGTGATTCTAATCACCTTAATGACGTATTCCACATACCTTTTGATGTTATATAATTACTCTTATGACATATGATGTATCTTTACTATTATTAAATCTATCACTGTATCGTATTTATGTAGTATAATCACTCTCTCTCTCTCTCTCTCTTTGCATATTGTATAGCTTTATATCCCAGTGTTTAATTTCTAGGAATATCGATCAAAGAAATATGTACTTGCCTTAAAAATATCATATTAAATGCTTGATAACGTCAATTCAAATTGAATATTTCAAAATTTCAAACTTTTTATTCTGAATATTTTGTATAAGATTATTCAATATAGGTAAACTAATTTTCCAATAATGCTTGAATCTAACAACCTAGCATATGAAAAAAAAATCACTAATTTTCCATATGAATAAAAATTTCTTTTTAAAAGTTCTTTTTTTCCTCAAAAGCCTATTTTGTGTGGCCATAAATTTTTCTTATAATATTTTTTGAATTCAATTATCAATGGCTACAAGTATACATCTACTATTTTTTTTTTAAGTTTTGTGGACAAGAATTAGTGGACATGATAAACATATAAGTTGTCCTCTAGCACATCTTGGGATGATTAAAATATATACTCATTACTAGCCAATGGTGAGAGTGTCTATCTATTTTCTTTCCATCCATGTAAACTTAAGGTTAATATTTTGTGCTTCTAAAAGTAATTATGGTTGTTTGGATCAAAACACTTTAATTAGACTATAACTTCATCCAATATTCTTTGTGCTTGTTCTTTATTTTTAAATTTAATCCAATGTATTGTAATTATTTATGATTGTAATTCGTTTGTTATAAAGTTGCATCCAATGACTATTTCTAACGACTTATTTTTCATAATTGCATTTAATACATATATGAAAATAATATCACTTTAACTCATAAATAAAGCTATATAAACAAATTATATTCATATGTAAAAAAATTAATTACATATATATATATATATATATAATAATTTAAATCATATAAAAACTAGCATAAACTTATAAATTTATATCAAAATATTTTTAATTTAGACATATATAGAACAAAATAAATAAATAATTCACGTATATCAACAGTTTTAGATAAAAAAAAATGCGTATAACTAACAAAATAAATTGCATAAAAATAGCATGATAAATTTAATTTAAATTATGCACACAGCAACAATATAAAGTAAAAGCACATGTCAACGTAACTTTAATATAAAATAGGATCATTTACACACAGCACATAATTTATGGTCCCCACCTGTAAAAGTTATTATTCTGGTATGGCACTGCGATGCGGTGCAGGGGGGCTGGTTGCCCGATTATCTAAAAATAGGGTGCATGGTCCAATGGTTCTATACATTGTTTTGTCATAGTGGAACCCTACAATTTTTTTCCCTTTTTAAATTCCTTGTTAGAGATGCAAGGAGAACACACTAGTGTGATAAGGCAATGAACCAATCTTTCCCCAGTTCTACCCTCATAGAGCGACTGAGGCAACGTCGCGATGATCGATTCTAGAACTCTTCACTCGTTGGATAATGACATAATCTAGAGAAGCCTATGCATCAATGTCTGTCTGGCTCGCTCGCACGGAGGCATTTTATCATACCACTATATCCCAAGATCTCGGTGGGCTGAGGGAAAACACTTCAGACTTTAACAAGAGGTTACACGACCTCACGGGATAGCTGTACCAAATCATAAACTGGCTTGCCCACATAGAGCGACAACATGATAGATTGGCCCAATAGCACAGGGAAGTCTATGAAAGGTGATGAAAGGCGCTCCAACGTTCTCCTCATGATCATAGTCCGAAGANTTGTACCAAATCATAAACTGGCTCGCCCACATAGAGCAACAACAGGATAGGTTGGCCCAATAGCACAGTGAAGTCTATGAAAGGTGATGAAAGGCGCTCCAATGTTCTCCTCATGATCATAGTCCGAAGAGAGGGACGAGAGAGGTAGCAAAGAACAATGCCGTGGGAGGTAGATGACTACCCGACCTAGGGGTTGTGTAATGTCTCATTCTTCTTTTGTTATTGTTTTAGCATTTTCTTCTCTAGATGAATGGATTTGTTGTTTTCTCTAGTATTTTCTTCCATGTCTATAAAATATGTAATATTTTTTTTAGATTANCCGAAGAGAGGGACGAGCGAGGTAGCAAAGAACATTACCGTGGGAGGCAGATGACTACCCGACCTAGGGGTTGTGTAATATCTCATTCTTCTTTTGTTATTGTTTTAGCATTTTCTTCTCTGAATGAATGGATTTGTTGTTTTCTCTAGTATTTTCTTCCATGTCTATAAAATATGTAATATTTTTTTGAGATTAACGAAATCATGACTATTTTCATATATAAGGTGTGCAACATGATTTTCTGCTCCACTGTGTTTATTTATCATGTCGTCTCAAACCAATTATGTTTAGGAACTCCAACACCCTTTAGAGGTCCCAATATTATTACAGTCATAAGAGCACATAGGAAAAGGCTAATGCATTTGCCAAATCAGCGTTGCTCCATCTTTCTCAACATTGTGGCGCCCTTCCGTGATTTGCACTTCGATAACACTTACTGCATAGGCATCATTGTGAAACCTAACTTGGGTTTGCCATGTCTGCAAAGCACAAACACTGTGCTCAGCTCTACGGCGCCCTGACTACTTGGGTCTGAATGGTTGTTGTTGGCATCAATTTTTGATGCCAAATTTGTAGGATGTCCTTGCAAGTCTAGGGCACCAAATTTCATTCACATATGACTCCTCGTAGCTCAAGAAATCCACAAAAATTCTTTGTCGCATATCAGAGTGCAAACTCATCATGCAAAATCAAGACTTCAATCTGATGGGTCTGTGTCATATACTGATGCACACAATGGAATTTTCTTTATGTTAGACATTTAGGAAGTTCTTTTAAATGATATGAAACCACATTAATTTCATATGTAGATCCGCATAAAATCATCAATGGATGCTTCAAGCATGAAATTAGGATTTTCCCCACTATGGTCATGCCTGAAGTGTTACCACTAGTTGAAATCAATTGTTTATCTGACAATTGTAAAATATCCATTTTAAATTTATGGGAACATTTTTCATTAATATGTATCTTCCCATAACTTACTAACTTATGAAAACTTCAAAAGGTTCTTTAATCGCAAAATTAGGGTTTAGACTGACATGGACGTAATCAAGATTTTTTACTGATAGTTGGAATCATTTATTCGATTTGACACATCTTGGATGTATATTTAGGTGTTTGAGGATCATGGTCCATTTATTTTTAGCCTCCGAGGTTAAAGAAATCCTTAAGACCCATCCACGAATACTTTATGTGAATTTTGTAGTCTACTTGGCCAGGCTGGCGTCAAGATTCTTGTTTCAGAGGCCTCGATGTTGGACCTAGGTGCCCAGGCAGCCAAGGTGGCACCTCGATGGATGTTTTGGGTGCCTAGGTGTTCCAACTAGCCCCTAAGTGCTCCAAGACATAAAGGGTGTTACCAAGGTGCCAAGTCTTAGAGCTTAGGCGCTCAAGAATAGAGAGGTTGGTCCCTGGCTTGGGTGCCTAGGCACCTTGAAGCCGTCAGATCCTAATTTTTGACCTTTTTGACAAAATTAGGCCACATTGAGGGCTAGTACTAGTTATGAAAATGTGTGGGTTGTTCGATTTGCTGTGAGCTCAAAAGGAGGACCTTGCATGCTTAACATGTGGAGGGAAAAAAGACATCTATTTACATGGTTCTTTTATCATTTTTGTGTTGGAAAAAATGGAATGAATGATAGGCGTTTCCATTTTTTTTTAGGAGACCCCTTGATCACCTTAAAGATGAACTTTTTTTAGAGTAGGTGAAAAATTTCTCGAGCTTTTGTTGGGGAGAGTTTAGGAGAGCTTGGAAGAAGAGTGCTTGGAGCTTGCGAGGTTTTCTTCACCATTCCATTCCTTTTCTCTTTCTTCTTTTTGTCTTTTATCTTCTTTCTTCTTTATCTCCACATTTGCCCCACTACATTGTTGTGGGAAGTGTGAGGGGGCCTTTAGAGGAGCTTTTTAGAGGAAAGCTTTATTTCTTTTTTAAATAAGTAGAGCTTCTTCCTTCTCTCTAGAAAACGTGAATTCATCTTCATTGTATCAAGATTAGAGCTTGGATCAAGCAAAGAAAAAGCTTCTTCAATAATCACAATGGAATAACTCCTCTAAAACCCATTTTTCTCTTCCTTAGCAAGCCACTTAGTTCTTTGTGTTAGAGATTTAAGTCCAGATTTTGTATTAACGGGAAGACACTAGTTTAGAGAGCTTTCTTTTGTGATCCATTATGCATCCAAAGATTTACTTAAGCCCTATTTCATAAACCCATTTGAAACTCACCAGGACTACGTTAATCTCATGATTATTTGGTAGCTTTGTTATTGATGAAGGGGGCTCACTTTTAGGTATAGAGAATGAAGTATTTCTTTGACTCCTCATTCACTAGCCCGTAAAAGGAAATGTCCATAAGAAACCTTCATTTTTAAAGGTTTATCTCTAATGGACAAGTTTTTAATATTTCTATCAAATAATTATGAGCAATCCCATCGTTACAATGCATAACAAATAGTAGCTACACAAATTCATCCTAAACTTAGTACCTATATGAGAACTTTAGGAGCGGTTCCACTTGCCAATGAAATGCACATATGTTCATTCTCATATTTTCATGTGGTCATCTTCATTTATAAATGCATGAAATTGTTTAAAGATATGCACAAAAATGATGAACTATTCACTAGTTTTTTTTTATCGGCCATCAATCCTTAGTTAGTCATCGTTAGTCGACTTGACCGACCACCTAATCTTGTTTGGTCTGATTGGCTGTCTCTAGTAGGAGGGATCGATCGGTCGACTGATGCGATCGACTCAACTACCTACTTGGTTTGGCTTGACCTTCCTCCAGGTATTGGTCGGTCCGATTCGCCATCTATCATTACATGGCTCGATCGGTCAAACTACCTATTTTATCTAGCTTAACCAACCCTTTGATATTGTTCTGTTTTATTTCACCTAATATCATTTAGCTTGATTCACCCTCCCTCATCAGATGTGTTGATTAGTCATCTGATGTCGGTTGGCTTGGCCACCAAACTTTTGCTTCCTCAATCATACACCAACATTCAT
The DNA here is from genome assembly GCA_002079205.1 of Phalaenopsis hybrid cultivar. NCBI lineage: Eukaryota > Viridiplantae > Streptophyta > Magnoliopsida > Asparagales > Orchidaceae > Phalaenopsis > Phalaenopsis hybrid cultivar. The sequence goes on from JXCR01042396.1 coordinate 67,536, forward strand.
TATGTTTGATCAAACGTCTCCTGTTGGATCACCCAATTGATCACCCGTTATCAGTCGACTTGGCTGCAATTCTCCAGTTAGCTGCAATTGCTCAGCATTTTGCATTAGCATGTATTTGATCCTATCATACATTGCATATGTCAGTCATATGGGTAGGATTTGTTTGGTTATGTTTCGGGCGGAGTGTAATATAATTTTGTGTGGATTGTACTAAGCATAACTGAACTTGAGCTTAATTTCATTTTGAAATATCTTTGTTAATTTTCACATCATTCAATTACTACATTATGTATTATTCCCATGAACGTTGGAGTAGTTCTTCGAGAGCATATGCTATCATATTCCCATAATTAATACTCGACATATGTTGGAGGTGGTTAACCCACTTTGTTTCTAATCCACCTCGAGTGTTACTCAATTAGTCATTCTGTTTTTTGCGTATGGCTTTGTTGTCATGTATCATCTATGGGTGCATATGCACTTTGCCTAGTGTGAATGTGCATGCATAATCCTTTTCTTCATTCTTGTTATGTGGTTGCTTCACCTCGTGTAACCACATTGAACATGCAAATCTTGTGTTTAATATTTATTGTTTGACTATGAATGCATGTACCTTGTTTGGGCTTTCATGTCATGATATATAGTTTAGGATGTCACATATTTTTGCACGTATTTAGCCTGAGCAATAAAAATATGATAAATTATTTATGGTGTTTAATGTGAATGTTCATACCACATTGAGACATCCACAATACACTATCTCACCTAAAGCGTCACACATGTTCGCTCACATTTAGCTCGAGTGACCATGGCATGCTATTTCATATTTTCATTATTGTGCGTGCACATGTTGACCATTTGGGTGATGTTTAGTTTTCTCATAGAGCTAGGATCTAGCCATAAGGCTTTTTCTATCGACTATCCTATAAGACTAGTGATGGGACCCGCCTCACCTAGAAATGTTTGCTACCTCTTGAATCTTTTATAGAATCTCATATGGGTGGCCTTAAACCCTCAACACTTTGTTGAGTTTTTTTAGAACAACATGGTTAAGCCCCAAAAATGACTTCCCATAGGGTTACTGACATGCCTTAAAAATACATATTTTTATGTGTATTTCATGCACATTTTTAAGGATATTACGATTTAATGAAAGGTATTTTGTGTGTTTTTGATTTCAAGTTCAAGAAATGGAGTTTAAGAGCAGAAAAAGAAAAACAATGGAGCAAAAATGAGTCAAATGAAGCTAAAGAACAAAGAAGTGACATAGAGCTTAGGTGCAGGTAGTTTTAGAAGGCAGACACCTAAGCGCCAGAGACGGTTATGCTTATATCATTAAATTTGGATGAACTTCAAAAAGGTGACTGAAGTGACCCTAGGTTGTTTTCAAAGCTTTATATATATGAAACATTTCCACACATCCAAGAAGAGGGGAGAAACAGAGAAAAATCATTTTTGGGTAAGTTTGACCACCATTAGTGTGGTGGCCACCATACTGAAAGTGTGGTGATTGTCAGTGTTTGCTGAGTCTTTTGTGAGTCTTGTGGAGTCAAGTTCAGCCAGGAAACTTCAGAGGATTTCTTGGGAAAGAGTTTAAGATAAGTATTTATACTTTTGTTCTATAAACTTAGTTTTGAATATACATAATGATTTGTTTTATTATCCTCATGCATTCTGAGTAGTTTTCGTTTCTTTCTCATTGCAAAAAGAAGTAATCATTTGTGGATTAGAATGTTTTGAGGATTTCTTTTATTCCAAAAACTTGTGGTATTATTTTCACCGGTTCTTCTTTTACATTGCAAGCTGACCATCTGTAATGTTAAAATTTGTTGTGAACATAATGATTTGAGAGGGCTATGATTTAACCAACTAGTTTGTACCTCACTAAACCTTCGATGGAGGAGGTGCCACATCCAAGGGGGAGTGAAAATAGATAGGGAGATAAGTTTTGATGAGCACATAATTGATGATTATAGAGTGATAAGCTAGAATCTTTATCAATTTGGTCGTAGTTTTGAACCTGAGGGCCTGGTTGGTCCAATAGAGAGGGCACTGTGGGTAATGTGGATGTGAGAGGGGCTAGAATTTAGTCAGCACAACCATACAATCAGAAACTTAACTTCAGATTAGCTAGTGTTCTTTAAGCACTCTGGAGAGAGTAAAGAATAGATATGCTCATATTTGTCAGAAAACCTAATTTTCATGTTCATGCATTTGAACACTCATTACAATTTGTTTGCAAGGGGAGAAACTTTTTATAATACACATACTTCTTTACGCATTTATAGTTTAGAAACTCTGCATCTACTTTTTAGCCTTAATTTAGAAGTACCAAACTTTTTTTTGTACCTTTTTACAGATAGCTCGATATTATTCTCCAAAACATTTAGTTTACAATTTGGGTAGAAATATTTCTAAGTTAGAATAACTATTCTCTTATTCCCTGTGAGTTCGATATTCGAGTTTTTAAAGAAAATTCTATATTACTTCAAAATGATACATATACTTATGTAGTGCCCCATAGTATGTAATCCATTAATCAATTTCATCACATATTTATTTTTCTCACTAGCCGCTGAATATAAATTTGACCAATTTTTTGGTATTCAGAACTTAAATAATTGTGTAATTGAGGGTTCAGTCAAGGCTTTTGTCGTCATTGCCGGGGAAGTGACGAGTTTTTAACTTAGAATTTTTTATTTCAGTGTAGATTTAATTTTTGAGAATTTTATTTTAATTTGCTTTATTAATCTTTATTTATTTCTTGAAAATATAAAAATCCAAAAAGAAATTAGAAAAATAAAAAAAAATAAAATAAATATTTTTATTTTAAATATTTTATTTTATGAACTTTTAATTTTGCATGCTGATACACCGAAAATATATGCATTTTTAGACCCATATTTTATACTTATTTTTGATGATATTGCACCTTAATGAGAGGTATTTTGGTGTTTTCTTGCTGGTTATTGATTTTTAAGACTTAGAGCAAAAAGGAAGCAAAAATAATAGAATTTGGAGTCAAAATGACGTTTTTGAAGAAGTACTTAGCTCCGACCGTGCCAAGGGCAGCGCCGATGGCGCAGAATAACAGTAACAACTGAAATTTTTACTCAGCACCGACAGCGCCAAAGGCGGTTCAGCCCCCTTTCTAGATTGTTCAATGTATTTGGATGATTTTTGAATAGTTTTTTGGAGACACGTCTTGGAGAACTGACCTTGGGCTTTATTTGGGGCTGAAATTTATCAGGAAATGGACTCCTTTTCATTCCAAAACGTTCCACCACGCTCCATTTTCTCCATTCTTCATAATCCATCTTCATTCCACCACCATATTGGAGTCCATTAGTGATTTTTCTTTTATAGTTTAGAGTTTGTGTGGTGAGATTTAGTGTGAAACTTTCTGTAAGTTTGTTGGAGAAGGAGAAAAGTGGGAGATATCTTCGTCCCACATTTCTAAGGAAAGGCTACAAGAGATTTGCTATGAGAAAGAATTTCAAATAAGTTTTGTTTGTTTATTAGTGTTGTAAGAACTTTCTTTTTTTATATGAAATTTATGTTTTGTTGTGACTTTCTCATGAAATCTGAGTAGTTCCATCTATCTTTCTCCCTACTCTGAGATATGGTGAAATGAAGAGATAATATGATGTGCCAATATTAAAATATAAAATAAATGATGATAATTTTTTGACTCCGAACTTAATTTATATTTTGATATGACCAATTAAATTGTTAAAATATGTTATGAAACATATGATCCAGGAAATAGAGTATGAGTTCTACATCAGAGTGAGGATCACATTTAATTTTATGGAGGAGAAATTCACTCATGGAATTAAGTGCAAATAAATAGGAAAATATTCTTTGTTGGGTGTAGAACAGGAGAATCTTTAGGGTGACAGACTAAAATACCCAATTCGGTTTTTGTGTTTAAAAATTAAAGCGAGAGTTAGCCTTCAGGTGAAGGGAGGTGGGAGCTCTGGAATGGGAGCCGGTATTCTCCTAGTCTAATGACCAAAGGAAAATATATTGAGATTTTCATACCTACTTTATACTATTTTTGATGATATTGCACTTTAAAGAATTCTATTTTTGATGTTTTGTTGTAGGAAAGATGAATTAGGGTCATTGGAGCAAAAAGATGCAAAAAGGAGCAAATTTGGAGCAAAAAAGACCAATGTACAAAATTGAACTAGGGCACCGACGGCGCCATCGACCACGTCTACGACCCCCTCAACCCCGCCGATGGTGAGATTTTCCTGAGACTCAAGAATTAATTCATTATGAAGGTCCGCCGACGGCGCCCTCGAGGCCGCTGACGGCGAGCTCGNACAGTAGATCATAACTTTTATATAGTATTAAAATTACTTGAGGGCAAGTAATAGTTAAGTTTGGGGGATTTTGACCAGAGGAAAATATGTTGAGATTTTCATACGTATTTTATATTGTTTTTAATGATATTGCACTTTAAAGAAAGGTATTTTTGATGTTTTGTTGCATGAATGATGAAGGGTAAATTTGGAGCAAACGATGCAAAAATGAGCGAATTTGGAGCGAAAAGGACCAAAATGTGAAGATTTGAACTAGCGATGCAAAAAGGAGCGAATTTGGAGCAAAAAGGACCAAAATGTGGAGATTTGAAGTAGGCCGCCGATGGCGCCCGACGGTGAGTTTTTCCCGAGGCTATAGGTCAAAATTCTCAGAAGTCTGCCGACGGCGCCCTTGAGGCCTCCGACTGCGAACTCGATGGTTATGCCTACTCTCGCTTTGGATAAAGCCAAATTTTGAAGGAATGCTTAGGCAACTCTTAGGAAAGCTCATCCACAACTTTAAAAGACTATTTTGGCCAAAAACTGAAGGAGCCTAAGGAGTCTAGAAGATGGGGAAGTGCTAGAGAGAGTTCCTGGAGGTTAGAAAGGTTCCAATATTGTAAGGAATTCTTTGAGAGATTGTAAGAGTTGAGGAAAAGTGAGAGATTTATTCGTCCTTGTTGTTTTGAAGAGGAGTTTTGTGTGTTGTAAAGAAAGGAAGTGATTCAGTGGAACTTCGAGCAGTGTTCTTGTGGAGAAATTAGAGATAAGTTATTTACTTGTTGTAGTTTGTATGACTTTGATTTTATATATGACGAGAAATTAGAGATAAGTTATTTACTTGTTGCAGTTTGTATGACTTTGTTTTATATATGAATTCCGAGTTTTGTTGTGTTTTCCCCATTAAATCTGAGTAGTTTTCTCTATTTTTCTCCTTGTCTTGAGATTTGTGAAATGGTGATTTAAATTGGTGAAGCCATGAAAATGTTTCGAAATTGTGATGATCTCAAGTTTTGTTGTGTTTTCCCCATGAGTTCTGAGTAGTTTTCTCTGTCTTTCTCCTTGTCTCAAATTTGAATTGGTTGAGCCTTAAAAATGTTTAAGAAATTGTGATGATCTTTTCACTTCGGTCTTAATTTAATTTCAATCTGGCCAATTGATTTGTTAAAATATGTTGAGTTTTACAACTAAAATGAAGATTANAGGTGCAAATAAATAGGGAAATAAAATTACTGTCACTAATTTTGAATGTTGAGATATTATCAGAACTAAATTATTTATCTACTAGCAAAACTGAAATGCAAAGTTTAAACAATAATTACTAAACTATTAAACTATTAAACTATGTTTGCGTGATAAAGATTTCTTATGTGAAAAAACATCTTTCNGAAGATTCGGAGAGGTCAAAGCCCTTGGAAGTTGGATGCAAATAAATATCCAAACAAAATTATCAGGCGTAGAATTGGAGATTTTAGAGTAACAGACTAAAATTCCCAATTCGGTCCTATCGTTTGGGTGTTGAAGTGTAGATGTTAGCCCTCAGGCAAGGGGNCACATCCAAGATTCAGGGAGGTCAAAGCCTTTGAAAGTTGGGTGCAAATAATAGGGAAATATTATTATCGGGCGAAGAATTGGAGATTTTAGTGTGACAGACTAAAATCCCCAATTTGATCCTATCGTTTAGGTACTGATGTGTAGATGTTAGCCCTCAGGTGAGGGTAATGTGAGAGCTTTGAAGTGAGAGCTAGTATTTTCCCAACCTAGCTCAGAATCAGTAACCAAACATAGGATTAGTCAATGTTCTTTATGTCTGGGCCAAAGGGTAAAGAATATGTATGCTCCTATTTGACATAATNGTTTAGCACAATACAATTTGAACTAATTCATTTTATCTATTCACTATAATTTCTTGACAAGGAGAAGGATGTTTTCTTATATATTGAATATCACTTAAAACCCTTATTAGTATAATTAGTTATTTATGAGTTAGTAAAATTACATATTCATTTCAATTGACTATTAGTGACAGATAAGAAATTTGAATTATATTGTTGCAATTAATTATTGCTTTTCTAAAATCTTAGTTCGTAGTTTTAATATTACTCCCTGTGGGGTCGATATCTAGGACTCCATTAGAGCCCTATATTACTTGAGCGATACATATACTTGCATTGAAAAGTGTGACTTTACAATTATTGAATGTTTTATATATACATCTTTATCAAATCTATAACTGTTATTAAGTTTTTGGCGTCGTTGCCGAGGAATTAAATCTTTTAGCAGCAGTATTAAATACTTGTATTTTTAAGCATATATAAAGTCGAATTCAATCCATCTACCATCTTTTTGATTTGCAGTCAAGCCCAAGTTCCATATGAAAGTTGGGAAAAGACTTTATTATCTTGGGAGCCCATGAATCCTATAGATAAGAATTATTGTGCAAAAGGAAATGAAGTATTAGAAGCCATCATAGATCAATCTTCACATGCTTCAACTCTAATAATACCACCAACAGTTGGAAAGTCGCTTGCTTTGGAAAAGAAATTGAAGAGAATTGAAAGGGAACTTCAGAGTATTATGAATGCAGTAAGAGATCTTAAATACCTTTTTGATCACCTAGATTGGAGAATGAAAGAAAATTTTGATCACACTAAAACTTTTGAAGCAGGATTAGTCAGATGTTTAAAGAAAAAGGGTGGATCAATGAAAATTTGACAGATCAATTCTCGTATCGATCCTTCTACAACTTATATATTCATTACTAATCTATAGGAGATATCAGAGGATGATAAAGCACTTAAGAGGAGGCGTAATAATTGAAGACTTTAAATTTTCTATCTATTTTAGAACATTATATATTTAGTGCAATTGTGTGGATTTAATTTGGTTTGGTTTGCTTTTTGCTTTAAAATTCTGAACTTTGATTGTGTGTATAGTTTTATGTTAGCGTTTAGTGTTGTGGCTTGATTTTGACGCTTATTTATAATTAGTTTGTTTAATATGTGTGATTGTGTAATTAAAAATTGTGTTTGTAAAAAGTGTACTTTCATATATAAAAGTTAGTTTGTTGTTGTTTGTGAAAATTCATGTTGGTGAAATGTTTTGTTTTATGAATTATTGTTAGATAAAAATTTGTGTTTAAAATACTAAAAATTTTGTAGTAAGTCGATAGTAAATTGAGAATTGAAAAAATATCAAAATATGAAAATTTTGGGCCTTCAGCGTCGACGGCGCCCTCGACCCGACAACAGATTTTAACCCCTAAAAATTCACAATTTTTTCTGTGACCACCATTTTTACGCTTAAGTCATCTTCAACCTTCGGTTTGGGCGGCTAGGGCTTGATTGTGGTTGGATTTGAGGCGATTTAGAGGCTAAAAGACTTAGGATTTCATCTTCTCTAGGTAGGAGCTACACTTTAAACAAAATCTTTTTTATTTTCACCAAGGATTTATCTCACATTGCAAGGATAAAAAATATAAAGAATTTTTTAGAAATTTTTGAGAAAATCTTATGGTGATGAACTCTTATTTAGTGATTTGAAGTTAAAAATGCTTTACATTTTGATTTTTGGAATTTTATAATTTATTCAGATTTTTCAAAATTTTCTAGATTTCCTATGACACCTAGATCAAGCAAAAAGAAAGTAAAATATGACGAGCATAGATTTATTAGCTTTAGAGCCAGTGCATGATTTCATAGCATTTCTAAAAATAAGAAAGTAATTTAGGACCGAGTCTTAAAAATCTAAAAGGAGAAGTTGAACGTTTGATTATTGCTCGACAGTGGGAAAATTTTTGCTATTTTACTGCCGATGCGATAACTAGGATTGTAATGAAATTTTATGCCAACCTTCATAAAGCTTCTGATGATTATGTATTTGTTCGTAGAAAAGGGTAGAATTTACTCCAAAGAAAATAAATGAGTTTTATTCTGTAAAAGATGTGTATAGATGCCAGTATCATTCTTTTTCTGTTACAGATTAGACTTTAGATGAAGTTATTTCTTTTCTAACTAGTGAGAAAGGGGCTTGGAAAATGAAAAATGGAGTTAAAGTTAACTTTCCCCGTACTAGTTTAAATGTAGTATCTAAGGCCTCGCATTATTTTATTTCTGGAAGAATGATTCCGATGAATCATCATAGTGAAGTGACCGAGGATAGAGCCATTCTGAACTACTGTATTCAACAAGTGATAGATATAAATGTAGACTCTATCATTCATATGAACATTCAATCTATTGCTCTGGGAGAGACCACTGGTGGATTGACACACCCTGCTCTTATTTACACACTATATGAGCAGGTAGGAGTTGATTTTAGACCTAATGAGGAGAGGATTGAGCCACAGAGACCGATTGGGCCTACCAACATCAAAACTTATGAGTCCCATGTTGATTGGAGATCTGGAAGATAGGCCAGGGATATTCCTTATATTTCTAGAACCCCTTGTGAGCCTACTTCAAGTGACCCCAGCAACTGAGAGTTGTTAGATTAGATGATGACATAATGGGGAGATATTTTGAGGATAGATCATAGGATGTAAAATATAGAAGCCAGAAATGCTCACACTGATGATCTGATTCACCAAAAATTTGAGTATGATGCTGCTTATGAGGATGCGTTAGTGAGATACCTCAGGGGTGACCATACAGTTCAATTTCCTATTCACCCTACTTATACTCCATATCAACATCAAAAGTTAGATGTCGATGATGAGGAAGATGATGACTGGTGATCTATTTTGTTAGTTTGTTTGTGTTTGTATTGTGTGATTGTATTATTTGTGTTGTGATTTTGTTTAGACTTTGTTGTTAATTTATGTGAAACTGTAATGTGTAAAACTATTTTCATTTTTAGAATTTAGTTTAGTTCTGTTGTTATTTTCAGCACTTTGTTCTATTTTGTGATTAGCTATTTCTCACCAAATTTTATTTGTATTATATGTAATTTAATGTTTTTAGCATCGTAATTTTCATTTTAGCACCTGCAGTATTTTCAAAATTTATGTTAAAAAATCAGAATCTCCAACAAGTAGAATTTATTTTTATGTATTTAATGCTTTCTTTAACCCTTCATTTTAGCTCTTCATGTAAAAATCTTTTAAAAATTTAANCCAGACAAGTTACTGGTGGCGTATTTGCATTGATTATAGAAAATTAAATACTGCCACCAGGAAAAGATCACTTCCCTTTACCCTTTTTAGATCAAATAGTAGATAGACTTGCTGGGCACAATACTTTTTATTTTTTAGATGGATATACCGATTACCATCAAATTCCTATTGCTCCTAAGAATCAAGAAAAGACAACATTTACTAGTCCTTTTGGAACATTTGCTTTTTGAAGAATGTCTTTCGGATTGTGTAATGCACCTGCAACATTCCAGAGATGTATGATGTCCGTATTTAGTAAGTTAATTGATGATGGATTGAAAGTATTTATGGATGATTTCTCTGTATTTAGAACATCATTTGATGGATGCTTAAATTATCCTGAAAAAGTTTTAGAGTTATGCGAAAGAACTAATTTAGTTCTGAATTCGGAGAAATGACAATTTATGGTTGCAGGAGGAATTGTGTTAGGGCATAAAAATTCAAGTTATATCTAAACTAACACTACCTACTAATGTAAGAGTGGTTATAAGTTTTGTTGGACATGTTGGATTTTATAGGTGTTTTATTAAAAATTTTTCAAAAATTTCCAAACCCTTATGCCAACTTTTAGAAAAGGACAGGAAATTTGAATTTACTGAAAGCTGTTTAAATGTCTTTGAGTTATTAAAGGAAAAATTAATCACAGNTGAACCCGTTAGGAAACTCATCCAACTAAGGAAATGTAAATTACAGACCTTCTTATCCACTAGGATTTAACAATAACACTCAAATTAAGGAGAAGAAGTTGTCTATGGAAGAGTTGATATTAAACATGGGTCAACAATTACAGAATCAAGGAATTAATTACAAATTCATGGAAATCAATTACAAATTCAAGGAACTGCTATTAAGAACATTTAAAATCAATTGGGACATATCACTACTATGCTTAGTAACCGAACATTAGGAAATTTTCCTAGTACTATGGAACCAAATTCTAAAGATCAAGGAAAAGAACAAATCAAAGCGATATAATTACGAAGTGGAAAAGAATCAAAAACAAGGGTTAAAAAAGAAACAGAAACTGAAAAAGAGAAAGCGGATACCGAAAAAGAAAAGGGTCATGAGTACCCAGATTTAAAGTATCTATTTACACCAATGAAAATTACTGTGGAGAAACCTCCGCCACCATTTCCTCAAAGATTGAAGCAACACAAACAAAATAAATAATTTTTCAAATTTTTAGAAATTCTTAAGAAGTTAACAGTAAATATTCCCTTCATAGAAGCTTTAGAGCAAAAGCCCAATTATGTGAACTTTATGAAAGATATTCTGAACAAGAAAAGGAAGTTCACCGATAATGAAACTGTTGCATTTAGCGAAGAGTGTAGTGCATATATTCAGAAAAAGCTTCCTGAAAAATTAAAAGATCCTGGAAGCTTCACTATACCATGTGCTTTTGGTGAAAAATTTTATGGAAGAGCTTTATGTGATTTGGGAGCCAACATTAACCTTATGCCTCTATCAATTTTCAAAAAATTAGGATTTGGAGAAGTCTCCCCTACTTCTGTAACTCTACAGTTAGCGGATCATTCAGTTACATATCGTAAGGGAGTTATAGAAGATGTGTTTGTAAAAGTTGATAAATTTATCTTTCGTGTGGATTTCATTTTTTTAGATATGGAGGAAGATAAAGAAATACCTATTATTTTAGGGAGACTATTTTTAGCTACTGGAAAAGCTATGATAGATGTTTAAAAAGGATAATTAACTTTGAGAGTTAATGATCAAGAAGTGACTTTTAACATTGTAAAATCTATGAAATACTAAATGTTTTCACATGAAAATTAGTGAACATCTATTGAAAGAACATTTTAAAGAATATTTTGAAGAGAAAGAACAATTTGAAGAGAGTGATGAAGTTAATTTGGACAAATTAGAAAATTAAGAATTAGAGTATGTTCAGGAAAGATTTGAGATGTTGGATATTATAAAAAATGCCGATAAGAATCTGTTACTATCAATTATAAAACCACCTGAAAATGAGTTGAAAGTATTGCCTAGCCACTTGAAGTATGTGTTTTTAGGAGACTCATATACATTACTAATTATTATATTTTCAGAATTAAATGATTTGTAAGAGCAAAGACTGTTAGATACATTGAAAAGATATAAGAAAGGGAATTAAATGATCTGCAAGAGCAAAGACTGTTAGATACATTGAAAAGATATAAGAAAGCTTCTGAATTAAATGATCTGCAAGAGCAAAGACTGTTAGATACATTGAAAAGATATAAGAAAGCTTTCATAATTAAATGATCTGCAAGAGCAAAGACTGTTAGATACATTAAAAAGATATAAGAAAGCTTTTAGAACTGTAAGAGCAAAGACTGTTAGACACATTAAAAAGATATAAGAAAGCTTTTGGTTGGACCTTATTGATATTAAGGGAATCAGTCCTTCAATCTGTATGCACAAAATTATATTAGATGAACAATATAAACCAAGAGNACAACTTAACCAAATCAGACACGTCTATAAAGTCGCGAACAAGTCTTTGGACATTGTTGCTAGAAATTAAATCTTCTCAAAGTGTCATCAAATTCTTGTATTTGTCGATTACAAAAAAAAGTAGGTTAAGTTTTTGGCTCCATTGCCGGAGATTGATTGAGTGAGTGAGTAAAATCACAATCATAATAACGGACAAATTAGGATTATTAGAAAATTTTTACTTAAATTGCAACTTATTTTTATATTTATATTTACGTTAATTATATTACTAAGTACTGATTTCAAATTGTATGCGTAAATTTAGACCTAAAAATCTTATACCCTGTGATTCAGAATTAGAACGCATGTTAGAAGGATCAGAAAATTAAGAAGAGAACTTAGAAAATGAGCACCAACCTAGACCCTTAAGAGATTATGCAAATCCTACAGCAGATGAGGTTCACTTATCTATCCAAAATCCTGATGTACCTGCTAATTCATTTGAGCTTAAACCTGCTATTATCCAAAAGGTACAAAACAATCAATTTGGAGGTACCCCAAATGAAGAACCTAATTTACATCTCACTAGTTATTGAGAACTATGTGCTACTTTTAAATATGACAGAGTCTCAAACAATGTTATTATTGATGGATAAGGCTAAGATGTGGCACCTGGATCTATTAGAACTTAGGGAGAACTTTCACAGAAATTTCTATCCAAATATTTCCCTCCATCAGAATCTATTAGAACTTGGGGAGAACTGTCACAGAAATTTCTATCCAAATATTTCCCTCCATCCAAGGCTACTAAACTTAGAAATGACATAACATCATTTTGTCAGATTGATGGAGAGTCAATTTATGAAGCTTTTAAACTTAGAAATGACATAACATCATTATGTCAGATTGATGGAGAGTCAATATATGAAGCTTGGGGAACTTAGAAATGACATAACATCATTCTGTCAGATTGATGGAGAGTCAATATATGATGCTTGGGAGAGATTTAAAGATCTTCTTAGGACTAAGAAATGACATAACATCGTTCTGTCAGATTGATGGAGAGTCAATATATGAAGCTTGAGAAAAGAAATGCATAACATCATTCTGTCAAACTGATGGAGAGTCAATAAATGAAGCTTGGGAGAGATTTAAAGATCTTCTTAGGAAGTGTCCTCGTCATTCGTTACCAGATTGGTTAATAATTCAAACTTTTTATAATGGATAAGTGAGATCTCTTAGATCAATTATAAATGCTGCAGCTGGTGGTTCTCTAATGTCAAAACCTTTTGATGAGGCTTATTCATTAATAGAAGAGATGACTGCCAACAATTTTAATTGGCCCACTGAGCGGGTAAATCCTAAAAGAGTAGCTAGTATCCATGATTCTAATGCAATATCTATGTTAGCTTTGCAGATTGCTGCAATATCAAAGAAATTAGATCATTATGGGTCTGCTTCGTAGATTGCTGCAATATCAAAGAAATTAGATCATTATGGGATGAATTATTCTCCAACACCTATGATGGAAGAAAATTCATCTGGGCAATTTGTGGATGTTCAACCATCATATGAGATCTTAAATGCTATTAATAGACCCAACAATCCATATTCGAATTATTATAACCCAGGTTGGAAGAATCATCAAAATTTTAATTTGAATAACAATTCTTCTACAAATCAACAATGGGCAAACAACTCAGTGAACCCATTAGCAAATTCATCAAACCAGGGAAATATTAACTATAGACCTTCTTATCCTCTAGGATTTAACAGTAATACTCAAATTAAGGAGAAGAAACTATTTATGGAAGAGCTGATATTAAACATGGCTCAACAATTACAGAATCAAGGAAATCAATTACAGATTCAAGGAAATCAATTACAACATCAAGCATTGAAAACCAATTGGGACATATCGCTACTGCGCTTAGTAACCGAACATTAGGAACTTTTTCTCTGAAAACCCAATTAGGGCATATCGCTACTGCGCTTAGTAACCAAACATTAGGAACTTTTCCGAGTAATGTGGAACCAAATCCTAACGATCAAGGAAAAGAACAAATCAAGGCGATTTAATTACGAAGTGAAAAAGAATTAGAGACAAGAGGGAAAAAATAAATAGAAACTGAAAAAGAGAAAGTGGATACCGAAAAAGAAAAGGATCATGGGTACCCAGATTTAGAGTATCCATTTACATCATTGAAAATTACTGTGGAGAAACATCCACCACTGTTTCCTTAAAGGTTGAAGTAACACAAACACAATAAACAATTTTCTAAATTTTTAGAAATTTTTAAGAAGTTAAAGGTTAATATTCCCTTCGTAGAAGCTTTAGAGCAAATGGCCAATTATGTGAAATTTATGAAAGATATTCTGAACAAGAAAAGGAAGTTCATGGATAACGAAACTGTTGCACTTAGCGAATAGTGTAGTGCAATTATTCTGAAAAAACTTCTTGAAAAATTAAAAGATCCTGGTAGTTTCCCTATACCATGTGCTATCAGTGAAAAATTTTATGGAAGAGCTTTATGTGACTTGGGAGCCAACATTAATCTTATGCCTCTAAATTTTCAAAAGATTAGGATTAGGAGAAGTCACCTACATAGCACTACAATTAGTGGATCGTTCAGTTACATATCCTAAAGGAGTTATAGAAGATGTGTTAGTAAAAGTGGACAAATTTACCTTTCCAGTGGATTTCATTGTTTTAGATATGGAAGAAGATAACAAAATACCTATCTTTTTAGGGAGACCATTTTTAGCTACTGGAAAAGCTATGATAGATGTTAAAAAAGTAGAATCAACTATGAGAGTAAATGATGAGGAAGTGGCTTTTAACATTGCGAAATCTATGAAATACCGTGCTGTTGAAAGAGATAATGAGTTTTTTCGCATAGAAATTATTGAACATCTACTGAACGAACATTTTAAAGAACATTTTGAAGATACAAAGTATGTTGAAAAAGAAGAGCATTTTGAGGAACAAATTGAAGAGAATGATGAAATTATTCTGGATAAATTAGAAAATGAAGAATTAAATTTTGTTCAAGAAAGATTTGAGATGTTGGATATTACAAAAAATGCTGATAAGAATCTATTTCCATCAATTATATTGAAAACATTACCTAGCGACTTGAAGTATGTGTTTTTGGGGGACTCATCTACATTACCTGTTATTATATCTTTAGAATTAAAAGAACATCAAGAGCAAAGACTGTTAGACACATTAAAAAGATATAAGAAAGCTTTTGGTTGGACCTTAGCTAATTGCAAGAGCAAAGACTGTTAGATACATTGAAAAGATATAAGAAAGCTTTTGGTTGAACCTTAGCTGATATTCAGAATCATTCCTTCAATCTGTATGCATAGAATTATATTAGATGAATAATATAAATCAAGAGTTGATCCTGAAAGGATATTGATTATGTTAATGAAAGAAGTAGTAAAAAGGAAATTTTGAAATGGTTAGACACTGGAATTATATATCCTATTTCAGATAGTGCGTGGGTAAGTCCAATTCATTATGTTCCTAAGAAAGGAGGAGTGACTGTTGAAACAAAATAAAATAATGAATTAATACCTATCAGACAAGTTACTGGTGGAGTATTTGCATTGATTATAGAAAATTAAACACTGCCACGAGAAAAGATCACTTCTCTTTACACGTTTTAGATCAAATAGTTGATAGACTTGCTGGGCACAAATATTTTTTCTTTTTAGATGGATATACTGGTTACCATCAAATTCCTATTTCTCCTAAGGATCAAGAAAATACAACATTTACTAGTCCTTTTGGAACTTTTGCTTTTAGAAGAATGCCTTTCGGATTANTTGGTGATTTAAATTAGTGAAGCCATGAAAATGTTTAAGAAATTGTGATGATCTTTTCACTTTGATCTT
>JXCR01042397.1:3138-28115 GCA_002079205.1 Phalaenopsis hybrid cultivar
GAATTTTAGCTACACAACATTGCATTCTTGAGCTACATTATTACTGGACAAAGATTATTAGTGGATCCTTAGAAAGTGAAAGCAATTGTGGAACGACATACAACATAGAACGTTATATAGGCACGCGGTTTTTTGTGTTTAGCTGAATATTACAGAAGAATTGTTAATAGATTTTCATAGAAAATTGTTTTTGTCCAAGTTAATGAAAAAAGATGTTAAATTTGAGTAGACTGAAAAAAGTGAGCACAATTTTCAAGCGTTGAAGAAACATATGATTATTGCTCCAGTAGTAAATATTCCATCAGGTACACAAGAGTTCCATATTTATAGCTATGCATCTAGAAAGTTGAAACAGCATGATAGAAATTATCCGACACATGATCTAGAGTTAGCTATTGTAGTTTTCGCTTAACATTTAGAGACACTATTAGATTACGTGAAATGCATGGTATTCACTGATAATTAGAGTTTGAAATATATTTCCACACAAGAGGAGTTGAATCTGTCAAGCTTAGAGACACCACTTATATTGCGCAAAATGTGAGGTATTCACTAATCATTAGAGTTTGAAATATATTTTCACACCAAAAAAAACAAAATTTGAGATAGAGGCAATGGCTAGAGCTTATTAAAGACTAAGATTTGAATATATAATATTACTCAGGCCGAGCAAATATAGTTGACAATACTTCAAGTCGTAAATTTATAGGGTAATGCAAGCTAGATCATAACTCAGGAGATGGAGTTGATTAAAAAAAAATTATGTCTTGTAGTTCGAAGTCATATTGCGTGGTAAGGAATATTTACATCAGCTGATGTTGCAAGCAACTTTGGTAAACAAAATTAAAACAACCCAGAAAGTTAATAGTGAATATCCGAAACTCCTGAAATAACTTCAATCAAGAAAGAGGTTGAATATGATTTTTGTTGGAGATTGTGTTATTAGAAACAAGTTTCAATTGTAGGAAACTACTGATTCTGAAGATAGAAAATTCTACATGAGGCTTATCTTTCTGACTATAAATTAATCCAGACACACTAAAATGTACAAAGATTTCAAGTTAATTTTCTGGTGGCCGGGAATGAAGAAAACTATTACTAAATGTGTGTCAGAATATCCAACATGTAAGATTGTAAAATGTGAGCATCAGAGACCCAGTGGACTGCTACAATTATTATCTATATCTAAAAGAATTGAAAGAAATCGTGATGGATTTTGTTCAGAGATTTTCAAGATCCAGGCAAGATAATGATATTATTTAAGTCATTATTGATAGAGTAACAAATCCAGTTCACTTTTTGTCAATCAAGCAAATATTCAGTTGAAAAGATGAACAAATTGAATATAAAATAAGTTATCAGATTGTATGGTGTTCCGAAAATTATTATTTCTAACAAAGAAGGAAGATTTACGTCTAAGTTGCAGAAAGACATTTAGAAACGTTTGTGTACGCATTTACATCCACAAACAAACGGAGAATCAGAAAGAATAATTCGTATATTGGATGACTTATTAAGGTTGTATCCTTGAACTTGGAGGTATTAGGGAAAATCACATCTCAATGATTAAATTTGCTTATAATAATAGTTAACAATCTAGTTTAAAAATTGTTCCCTATGAATTATTAGATGAAAAAAAATCCAAAAATCCACCAAGTTAAGTTGAAGTTGATGAATGTCAAATATTATGACTTCAATTAGTTTATGAAGCCATCGAGAAAATCAGGCTAATCAGAGACAAATTTAAAGTTTTTCAAGATCAACAACAGAAATATTATGACCCAAGNTATGCATCTAGAAAGTTGAAACAACATGATAGAAATTATCCGACACATGATCTAGAGTTAGCTATTGTAGTTTTCACTTAACATTTAGAGACACTATTAGATTACGTGAAATGCATGGTATTCACTGATAATTAGAGTTTGAAATATATTTCCACNAAAACAGCTCTCATCCTTACATTAAACACATCACACTCCACTCAAACACATCATTGAAATTTGAAAGCATTAGACACGGTACTTGAGTCACATGTTTCGTCAAAGCATATCAAAGTTGGCTAGTGCATCATCTAACCACGTAAAGGTATCTAACTTGAGAAACTTCGTCACCGGTGTGAATAAGCTAAAATTTGTAAAAAATCTCTAGTAAAAAAAATCATACCATGAAACTACCATACTTGAGTAAATGATGAGGAATAGAACAGGCCACAATAGCCTGAGTCATTGTTAGAACCATATCGATGTTGGCACTAGAAACAATGTATTCTAGGAAGCACGTATCTAATACGAGAAAGTAACACTTTCTTCGGATGACCACATGATGCAGGGCTAGGGCTAGTCGATTCAGCCGGCTGTTAAGGGAACCATTTCAGCCGGTTTCTAGGAAAGTCGAGCCAGCTATCAAAGAGGTGAAGATTGCTGCTCCTTCGATTTATTCCATTTCCTTTCGTGAGTCTCACCTGAAACGAATGACATAAAAAGCAGCGACAATGTCGCCAACCCTTTGTTTCCTTCCTTTTTTGTTTTCTTTTTTGGAGTCTTTTTATATGTTCGTTAGTGCGAGTTAGGATAGGTTTTTGTTGTGCTCTGCTTTCAGATTTCTTGTGATGCGAGTTTTCCTTAATTTAAGTATGTATCCGAGAAAGTGGTGGTGCTCCGGTTGTATCCTACTCCAAGGTGGTGTGTATCTTCCACCCCTTTTGGTTTTCTAGCCCTCCTGCCCCTTCCCCCAAGCCGCTGACCATGCTTAACACCCTTCCCAGCCTCTTTCGCCTCATCTCCTACATTTACCTTTGTTGTCCCAAGCCTCCTAGTCACCTTCCAACCCCTATCGCCCACTCTCCCGCATTTACCTTCGCTGTCTAGCCTTCCCACCATCCCCAGCCACCTTGTCGCTCTTCTACAACAGCCATCCCTATTGTTCCGGTCACTTCCCATCCTGTCAAACCGCTTTCCTTGCATTCTTACCTGTTGTCCACTATTCTAACCCCTTTCTTCACCTCAGGCAACCCCATTGTAGCCCTTAGGAGGGCCGTCGCAACCCTTTGGATTATGTACCAACCACCGAAAATCCTTTCCATACGACCCACCTCACTGTCTAGCCCACTTACCGGCCAAAAAACCGCTTCCTACCGACCCCTACCAGCTATCCAATCACCGACAAACACCATCAAATTCATCCTAGGGTGTCTTTTTGATTTATGTTGCCATTTTACTAAGTGTCAAGAGTCCTTGTTTGTAACCCTATTAAAGCTCATCATAGGGTGTCTTTCCTCCATGTCATCAAAAGGAACATGCGACTTTTGATGAGATTATGGTTCTCACTCTCCTAGAGATTGATAACTTTTTGTTGAGATATATGAAGATCACCCAGACCAAAAGATGTCAGAATTTAAAACTTCAGTGGATAGTCTTAGTAACAACAAATTGATAGCATCACAGGCGGCTACACTTCCAGCCCTCCACCCCAGTGTTTCATATAAAAAGACGAAAGACCAGTGTGAAGCTCTTGTTATTGGAATGCAACAGAAGATGTCAGTTCTTCAAAACTTCAAGAGGCAGAGGAAAGACTTGAAAGATAATACGAATCACCCATTAAACAAACTCTTGCAAACCCTCAACCTCGCTGATGCCTAACTCGTCATAGATGAGAAGCATATGAGATATTTACCTGTTTGGAATTTGGCTCGGGAGAACCTACGTAGTGTTGTACCTCCAGTTCAGATTTCCATTTCCTTTCCTGAGTCCCGCCTGGAGCGAGCGATGTAGCAAGGAGCAGCAATGCCGCCAACCCCTTTTTTCCATCCTTTTCTGTCTTTTTTTTGTTTTGAGTTTTATTGCATGCTTGGGATCGTTTTTGTTGTCACAACTTTCAGACTTCCTGTGTGGAGAGTTCTCTCTGTCCTAGAGTTGTATCCAAGGAGGCGGTGGCGCTCCGGTTATATACCACTCCAAGATGGTGTGTACCAGCCCCCAACAACCCTTTCCCTACAGCCACCATCGTTGTCCAGCCTACCTACTGGCCACCAAACCCCTTCCAATCGACCCCTAGCAGTTGTGTAGCTGTCAGCCACCACCATCGACCTCATCCTAGGGTGCCTTTTCGATTTATATTCCTATATTCCTAAGTGTCAAGTCCTTGTTTGTAACCCTATTGAAGTACAACAATAATATTCTTTTTTTTTTTTGTGATTTGGGGTTTTGTCCGATATTCACCTATTTTGACCTAAAAATTTCAAAAACCTGTCGCAAATGTTGTAAATGCTCATCTTTAAGACGGTCGTAAACCAAAATATCGTCAAAACATATAACCACCAATTCTCCAATGAAGTGCAAATCAAGCGAAATGACAACCTTTCACTCATACAATCTATCATGTGTCTAAAAATTATCTTCCCCCCATCTTCTGGTCTCAACATAATCTGATGATAACCACTACGCAATCAATCTTGGCAAAAACATTGGATCCATGTAATTGATCAAGAGCCTCATCCAATCTCGAAAAATGAAACCAATACTTTATGGTGATCTTATTCACGATCATGCTATCAATACACATGCAATAAGAATTATCCTTTTTTAGTACAATGAGAGCTGGAACTATGCATGATCTAGTACTCTCACGGAATCTTCTAACCATTAAATCTATAACCCGCTTTACAACTCCTCGTGCCCGGTTAATCACATCTTATAGGTTGGTCGGTTGGGGAGCATTGATCTTAGAATAAGTTCTATGACAAGATGAATCTCTTTTAGCTATGTTAAATCAAAGTGGCATGTTTTCAAAAAGCGCATCATGAAATTCCTCGATTAAGGCTCACACTGCCTAAAATATCATATCCTCCATATCACAACCTTCTAGCTCACCAAGACAAATCCCATTGCCATTTCTCTCACAACCTGTAGAAAGATAGCAAGAGGCACTATAGCTCTGGTCTATGTTTGAGTACTCATCAATGTTGACTCCTTCAATGATAAAAAAAATATGCTTCTCTCCCTCTATAAATGAGTAGTTATTTTGTGATCATCATGTGTATCCCTATACATACGACATCACACTACCCCTAATTGTGCCGATTATTTCAAATTAAAAGTTCTACCAAACATTTTTCATCGGCACCGATCCTATTTCCCTACTTCAACCAAATCAGGGAATATGTTGAAAAAGCTTCTAAATAATGAGGCGCAATTTGTTAATCATTCATTTAAATACCATATTTTCACAATTGTTTATGTTTGTAATGAAATTACACGCCTTCCACTTCACTATATGAGTACATAAGTGTTACGAGCCACTGCAAATAACTCTTAAGCTTGATCTGGAGAACTCGTTGAACCACAATCATCACACTATCGTCTACAGGTGGCTAGCGTTCCCCTTTAGTCTTTATCTCCCTTGGTCTACACGCTCTGCTTCCTCTACTACACCCTATTAAGTAAAAAAAAAATCATTCTTTTGTTCGGGCAATAAGATGTAACGTGCTACTGTCCAAGGTACTGGAAACACATTCTAACTGAAAATGTTTTGTGAGTGTTGATCTGGTCAGTCCTCTTATCCTTCTGTGTTGGCTTCTCCTCACGGGGGCAGCGTTTGATCCTCTGGTCCGTGTGCTCTTGCGACCTAATATGATGGTTGTACCTTATTTGAA
This sequence comes from Phalaenopsis hybrid cultivar, assembly GCA_002079205.1. Lineage (NCBI taxonomy): Eukaryota > Viridiplantae > Streptophyta > Magnoliopsida > Asparagales > Orchidaceae > Phalaenopsis > Phalaenopsis hybrid cultivar. Next base: position 8,792 of record JXCR01042397.1, read on the forward strand.
AGATGGTGTGGACTTGATACTTCTATGTTATCTTTTCAACTTATGGACTATGGCTTGAACATCCTATAAAGCTGCACCACTCTGCTAATGGATGTTCTTAATCCTCCGAGCTATCAGACTATGGTTTTCTCTTCATGATCCACCAGCTCGCATTTCAACATAAATTGGTCAAACTCAGCAATACACCCATCTACTCAGATGTCTTTTTGTTGTAACTGATGAAGTCTGTCTCTTATCTGTAATGTGATGGCAAGTACTTATCTTGGATCTCATTTCTCATCTTGAATAAGATTGCAATTTTACTTTTTCCCTCATGCGGATGCAGACACTTTGAGTTCTTCCACCATAAGGAAGATTTTTTCTTTAATTAAATTGTAGTTAGTTTCATTATTCTATTAGACAGAACGTTCTTATACTCAAAAATCCATTTCACGATTTGGAGCCGCTCAATAAACTCATATGGAATCATATGACAATCAAAACCTGACACGTCCACCTCCACTCCAAAATCATCGTCAAGCACTTGGTGAAAGCATTTTCACGGTCTTCTTCCCCTGAATGGTCAGCATTATTGTTATGGTTAACTTTCCAATGATATATTCTTTTAAAATCAATAAGCCTCCATAGCGATTGGAGGATTCACATTTCATATCCTCCATGACAAGTTGCTAAATACCTAGTTGAAGGCTTCTCCTTGGCGGCAAAATGAATTTTTCTTCATTTAAGGGTTTAGGTTAACGTGATAAATGTCGGGACAGATTTTTGGTGAAAATAGGAAAGATGGCTATTGCGAATTTACGTTTAGGTTTAGGAATTGTTGTATGATTGATTTGGGAATTGAGTTGCTGGAAGGTTTAAGTTATGTGAATTTCAGGTTTAAGAGTAAGAAAGAATAATCCCTAAAAATTTAAAATTAGTCAAACTCTAATACCAAATGATACAGTTATAAGGTTTATAGATCGTGTGGAATAACATAGAAAAGGGTTAGGTAAATTGTAGGATGAGGGTAACGAAGGAGGAAGGAGTGATGAAAGCTAAAATGCAAAGCAAATGACAGTTGGATAGCAAACTAGCTGCGAAGAAACAGCAGGTTGCAAATGTCAAATGGAAGGTGGTAGCAGGTTTGGAGAGGGAGGTACCCTTTAGACCTTTGAGAGAGATCACCACCTCAATCCAATCAGGTTACAGGCACACCATTTGAGAGAAATCAAATGATATAGCATTGCAATACTATCTTGGATCTCATTTCTCATCTTGAATAAGATTGCAATTTTACTTTTTGCCTCATGCGGATGCAGACACCTTGGGTTCTTCCACCATAAGGAAGATTTTTTCTTTAATTAAATTGTAGTTAGTTTCATTATTCTATTAGACAAAACGTCCTTATACTCAAAAATCCATTTCACGATTTGGAGCAGCTCAATAAACTCATATGGAATCATATGACAATCAAAACTTAACACGTCAACCTCCACTCCAAAATCATCGTCAAGCACTTGGTGAAAGCATTTTCACAGTCTTCTTCCCCAGAATGTTCAGCATTATTGTTATGGTTAACTTTCCAATGATATATTCTTTTAAAATCAACAAGCCGCCATAGCGATTGGAGGATTCACATTTCATATCCTCCATGACAAGTTGCTAAATACCTAGTTGAAGGCTTCTCCTTGGCGGCAAAATGAATTTTTCTTCATTTAAGGGTTTAGGTTAACGTGATAAATGTCGGGACAGATTTTTTGTGAAAATAGGAAAGATGGCTTTTGCGAATTTACATTTAGGGTTAGGAATTGTTGTATGATTGATTTGGGAAATGAGTTGCTGGAAGGTTTAAGTTATGTGAATTTCAGGTTTAAGAGTAAGAAAGAATGAATCCTAAAAATTTAAAATTAGTCAAACTCTAATACCAAATGATACAGTTATAAGGTTTATAGATCGTGTGGAATAACATAGAAAAGGGTTAGGTAAATTGTAGGATGGGTAACGAAGGAGGAAGGAGTGATGAAGCTAAAATGCAAAGCAAATGACAGTTGGATAGCAAACTAGCTGCGAAGAAACAGCAGTTGCAAATGTCAAATGGAAGGTGGTAGCAGGTTCGGAGAGGGAGGTACCCTTTAGACCTTTGAGAGAGATCACCACCTCAATCCAATCATGTTACAGGCACACCACCTGAGAGAAATCAAATGATATAGCATTGCAATAGAGAACATAGGGAGAAAAAACTTCAAATAACATAAACCAAGCAAAAAGTTCGCCCAACAGATGCAACATATTATATTCATAATGACACTTAAATTAAAACCTAATTAGAAGTCAAAATAGGGTAATAAGGGTCCACATTACTTGTAACAATCAAAATAGTGGGAAAATTACGGCTACATGGCTTTCCCCCAAAACGGAACCATCCCAATTCGATCCCGGATCGCGGAATTCCAGGATCCCATACTCCCACATCAAAAGGGTATGAAACAAACCAACTTTTATAAAAGAAACAAGAATATTTTGTAGCCCCAAATAAGCATTTTAAGGTCAAGCATAGATGTTCAAATAAGATAGCATTTGTTTTCATTAAAAGATTTACAAGACAACTTCAATAGTTGAACAGTAGACAATCAGAAACAAACAAGCCAAATATTACCGGGGAAGAACACAATAAGACCCTCATCTTTTTTAACCATGTCTAAATTAGCGGTTGTGGGACTAGTAGGGGCTGAATCTTCATCAGGATGAAGATCGCCCTCTTCATCTCTAATTCCTTCAATGATAGCCTGAAAATTCTCAACCCTGACAAGATTTCCAGCAGATCCTATCAAAGCCTGGTTTTGAGGACTGCGCATGGCATACTTTTCAAGAAAAGGTTCAGCTTCAGAAAGATAGGTTGACGATGACAACTGACGGTGCCCAAATTTCCGTCGAATATAAACTGCCCTGCAAATATAGGCTTTATAAGCTTTGCAACAGCTATTGTAGAAATGACAATAACTTAACAAAATTAGCTAAAGAAGTAAAGCACAAAGCTAGCTATCACCATTCATCAAGCATTTTACTCAGCTCTCTCTGTTTTCCAGCTGATGTTCCCCAAATCTTCATTTGCCTTGCAAAATAATAAGAGATCAGCTTAAAGAATAAGCAGCAATAGCTTAATCAAGATAATTATAATTGAGTGATCGAAAAAGGTGATAAGATAAGCCAGAAAATCTTGAAAAAAAAATGGAATTAAGGTCAATTAAATTTAAATTCCTAAATGCAATCTGATGTGCATCTTCCCAACCCGGCGCACCTTCAACATGTTTACCTGTTGCTCACAATAATTACACCAACAAGTCCCTAGCCCAGCTATCATTTACGATCATCAGCACTCAACCTCGTACAAACATCTCTCTAGCATGCAAAACCATTCTTTCTTTCATTCATTGACACACAAAGGAGATCCCATGCATCTAAAACCTAGTGGCAATGAGCTCAACTTCCTCAAGACCAAAAACCAAACGCTCAATGACCTCGAATCCAAATAATTTCATGGCACAAATATAGGTATAAATTCAGTTTTCTGGCTCCAATTCTCTTCAACAAATACAGGTGAATAAATGAAGTCATTACCATTTGATAAACGAACATTGAAGACCTCTCATCATCGATCTTTTCTCCAACTAGGCTTTGACCTTTAGTTCGAAATGTAGTACATGTTCCCCCAGTTGACTACTAATCTGCATTGACAGAATGCTTATCCACTATAGTCATATGTATGTGTGTGCTATTAAATTCCAAAAAATATATCCATGTGTGGCTAGCTTAATCATAAAGTATCAAATTTCTCTAGCAACGAGGGAGCTATTGGGACCCCATCCCTCTTTCTGTGATATGCTACAATACCCGGATGTCGGTTCACACAAGCGGCACAGAGCCGAACTGAGAGGGCCATTTTTAACTCCTTTCCAATTTTTAGCTAGTTTTCTCTTTTCATTTCATTCCTTTCTAGTCTTTTCCTATATATGTGTAGTATTATGATTTAGAGGGGGGTTTGGTGTGTTTTGTTTAAGACAGCCAGTTGAGATTTGTATGTAATGTAGGGTTCTATTTGTAAATAGAAGAAATCTAAAGATTTATTTGTAAATGCTAAAATGCTCTATATATGAAATAAGTAAGTCTTTCATGAGCAATCAATTCTTTATGGTATCATAGCCTTATTAACCCTAGCAGCCCTAGTTGATGCGTCGGAATCAACATGCCGGAACTCAAGACTTTTCTCTCATCTTCGTGTTACAGTCGCGACTAGAGCGAAAACAAGGGGATCACGACTTTACAGATCGTGGTGTTTTACAGTTGCAACCAGGGCATTGCGAGATCGCGAAACGGAAACAAGGGGATCGTGAAAGGAATCACGGCGGGGATCGTGAAAGGAATCACGGCGGGGATCGCAATGCAATCATGCTAACTATGAAAGCCACTACGGGATCGNGGTTGATGCGTCGGAGGAACTCAGACATTTCTCTCATCTTCATGTTACAGTCGCGATTAGAGCGAAAACAAGGGGATCACGACTTTACAGATCGTGGCGTTTTACAGTTGCAACCAGGGCATTGCGAGATCGCGAAACAGAAACAAGGGGATCGTGAAAGGAATCACGGCGGGGATCGCAATGCAATCATGCTAACTATGAAAGCCACTACGGGATCGCGAGCTGGTGAGACAAGAGCGGTTGGCGCAGTACTGTATTTTGTGAACCCCCATGATACAATTGTGCTCTTGCGTGCGAACTGCAGACGCCTTTGGCTACTGGATCACTGCATAATAGTTCAAGAAACTCGATGTTGGGAGGGGGTGAAGTGCGCAAAATCAGAACAGTTAAGGTGAGAAATTTCATTCTACGTGCATGAGAAGATGACGAAGGCTGCGAAATAATTAAATTGAGAATGCCAATAGACGAAGATAGTGCAGGAGGTAAAGGTTTGAAGCTTCTTGTGAAGATAGATCATCAAATTTTGAAGGNAGTGAAGTGCGCGTGAAATCAGAACAGTTAAGGTGAGAAATTTCATTCTACGTGCGTGAGAAGATAACGAAGGCTGCGAAATAATTAAATTGAGAATGTCAATAGACGAAGATAGTGCAGGAGGTAAAGGTTTGAAGCTTCTTGTGAAGATAGATCATCAAATTTTGAAGGTATTAGTTGGGCTCATACAAAGAGCTAGCGTCTCGAAGGGAGCCACTACCTCAGCACGTGCTCCAACGCAGGTGAAACTAGATCTCCCACATGTGGATCTGAAGCTCGATGAACCGGCCACATATCTGAGCTGGTCACGTCGGATCGAGGTTGTTGTAGTTGGGAAGAAACTAGAAGGATACCTGATGGGGGTCAAGCCAAAGAGTGGTTGTGTCGAGGGGGNGAACGTGCTCCAACGCAGGTGAAACTAGATCTCCCACATGTGGATCTGAAGCTCGATGAACCGACCACATATCTGAGCTGGTCATGTCGGATCGAGGCTGTTGTAGTTGGGAAGAAACTAGAAGGATACCTGATGGGGGTCAAGCCAAAGAGTGGTTGTGTTGAGGGGGATGAAGGAGGATCACACAAGCATTGACTTACACCTGCCTAGTCAATTCGATGGTTCTATCAATTGCCTCATCAGTGGATGGCATTTAAAAGGTGAGCGACATCTGAGCAAAGTTGAAGGAGATCTATGTTGGAGACGAGAATCACAAGAGTGTGTTCCAGATTCAGCATGAGATAGAGGCAGTGATTCAGGGTGATAGATCAATTCAAGAGTACTTCATAGAGTTGGAGTAGTTGTGGCAAGATCTTGATCAATTCTCACAAATATCAACTATGGTGGTTTGGGGAGCAAGAAAGGGGAGATTTTTGCACATATGAGGACTATATAATTTCTAGCTCACTTGAACCTGACTTTTGAACATAAGAAATCAATTCTACTAGCCCAAACAACATTTCCTAAACTGGATGAGGCCATTACCACGATGATACAGGAAGAGAGTCGCATGAGGCTATACTCTGAGCCGAATGGACTTCCAGGTACGCGATTAGCTTTGACTACCTCGAGCTCAGATATAAAAAATGCCCAAAGGGAAACCTGCGGGTGTTACAGCTGTAAGTGGGACGGGACATCTAAGCAAAACTTGTCCAAAGACACCCAAAGAGAAAGAAACAATTGGACGTGGACAATGTAAAAGTTGTGGTCGTGGTCATAGTCGTGGAGGCCAAAGAGGTGGACGAAGGGGCTATCAAGCAAATTTGATGGTAGAAGAGGACTAAAGAGAAAAAAAAGTAGCCTTTACAGAGAAGGATTCACGAGTTACTAGAATTGTTAAAGAGGAAGCAGAAAACAATAAGAAATGGAGCTAAGAATGTTTCAAATACATCGACATCAAGGGGTAACATTGCCCCTTATACTCACTTCAGCAAAGGTAATGGTGACACACTTGCTCTGCCTTTATTTCCATCAAAGGATCATCAAAATGGATCATAGATTCTGGTGCTTCTCGTCGCGTGACAGGTGTTGCTAGAGAGTTCTCTTCATATATTCGTCTAGCAGAACTAAAAAGTATACAAACTGTTGATAGTATAACACAACCGAAAGTTGGTAAGGGTATAGTGAGATGTACCAATCATATGACTTTGCCCAATGTTTGGCATGCCCCTTTACCAATAAACCTCGTTTCCATTAGTGTCATTATTCTCCAGTTAAAATGCATTGTTTCTTTTGATATTCCTCAGGTGAACTTCCAAGAGAAAGAGACGGGTCGGACACTTAGGATTGGAATGTGGTATAACGAACTCTGGTATTTGGACCGAGAGCAAATGGACTCAGCTCTGGCATCCATGGTAGAAAGTACTGCAGTAGGAGAATCTGGAAGGAGTGAGGATGTGTTACAACTACATCACAGGACATCCTAGTCTTAGTCTAATGATTCGATTGTAGCTTAAGTCAATTATGGGAATAGGAGCATTGGTGTGTTTGATTTGATACATTCTGATGTATGAAAACCTTATCCTACTAGTTTTATGAATAGTTATTGTTATTTTGTTGCGTTTATTGATTGTTTTTCTCATGTTACATGGATATACTTGATGAAACAAAAGAGAGAGGTGAATGTTTTCTTTAAAGTTTTCACAAGGCAATCCAAACCCAATATGAGGCAATTGAGAATGCGCTAAGATCTTATAATGAGATAGAACATATAAACAAAGCATTTGAGGACTACATGTCAGCTCAAATGATACAACATTAAATCGCATGCCCATACACAACAACACAAAATAGAGTGGCAGAGAGGAAGAATCGACATCTTCTAGAGGTAGCCCAGAGCAAAATGATGACAATGAATGCCCTACAACAATTATGAGGTCAGGCAGTGTTGACAGTCACTCAACTGATTAACAACATGCCCTCAAGGGTGCTGGGGTGGAAGTCTCCTTGTCAAATGTTGAAAAAGAGACAATAGTTGGCTCGTTTCATTGAAGGTATTTGAATGTATATGCTTTGTGAAAGATAACAGACCACCTATATGGAAGTTGGATCCCAGAGCCGTAAAACGTGTGTTTGAAGGGTATTCTGCTAATCAAAGGGCTATATATGTTGGAGCCCTATATAGAAGCGATACTTTGTGAGCATGGATGTGTCATTCAAAGATTTTAAACCATACAACACTCTGGAGGTAAGTCCCTTCGGTAACTCAACAACTACTGGAGATATGAGGCAATGAAAGTGAGTAATATTGGTGATGAAGTGGTGAAAGTAGGAGAAATGCCAAGTCATGTGATGTGGGATGAATAAACTAAGGAGACAGAAATGGAGATAGACCCTAGAGGTGGTGGATACACGGAGGAAGAAGCAATTTGAGGGAACATAGCCTGTTGCGCCAATAAGTTCCTAATCTCAGTCTTCCCCAACTCTTAAGACACCTACACCATTCTCCTTTGATTCAAAACTCTCAAGTGATATTATTCTTTCTACGTCCACTCCCCCAAAAAAATTTTAAGGGAACCTCCCATAGCAAAGCAAAACATCCTCCCGATCATTTTGGATAAGAACTTGACATTGTGAATTTTGTTTCTTCTTCTAATAACTCACTTTTGCATGGAGCATTCATTGCATCATTGGACTCTGCCTCTATATCCAAGTGTTGGCAGGTTGCTAAAGAGGATCTCAAGTGAAAAGTGGCGATGCATGAAGAGCTTGGAGTTCTTGATAAAAACCGAACAGGGGAGATTTTACCACTACCAGCAGGGAAGAAGACAGTTGGATGCAAGCAGATCTCCACAGTAAAGCAAACAACAAAAGGGAATGTGGAGAGGTACAAAGCACAACTAGTGACAAAAAGAGTACAGTCAGACGTATGACATTGACTACAATGAAATTTTTGCATCAATAGCAAAGATGAGAACGTTGAGGACACTGACTTCTCTAACAGTGAATGGTGGATGGAGATTCCAACAACTGGATGTATAGAATGTTTTTTCTTCATGGGAAGCTACTGGAGGAGCTATATACGGTGATACTATCAAGATCCAGTGCATCCCAGATAATGGGCAAGGTGTGTAGGCTCAGGAAGTCATTATATGGCTTGAAGCTATCTTGAGCTAGGTTTGACAAGTTTAGAATAACGATAGTTGACATGAAATATTTGCAGAATAATGCAGACACACGGTGTTCTTTCGGCAACATGAAGATCACACGACCATACTTACTATGTATGTGAATGAGATAATAATCAAAAGAGATTATGAGCAGAGATTATTCAGCTGAAGATAAGATTGGGAAAGCAATTTGAGGTAAAGAATCTAGGACAGCTTAGACACTTTCTTGGGATTGAAGTGACTCATAGAACTGAGGGGATTGTCTTATCCCAGAGAAAGTATATACTGGATCTTCTTACGAAAACATGTATGAAGGAGTGCAGACTTGCAGTCTCTCCAATTGATCTGAAGATCAAGCTCAGTATAGAGTCAAGTAAATCAGTTGATCGTGAGAAGTACCCAGGGCTGGTGAGCCCTGATCTATCTGTGACACACTCGACTCGATATTTCTTTTGCCTTAAGTGTGGTGAGAGGAAGGGTCATATGGAGGTAATGCATCAAATTCTGAGGTATTTGAAGAGTGCACTAAGGAAAAGGGTTGATATTAAAAAATAATGGACATGTAGATATTGAGGGCTTTTGTGATTCTGACTAGACAGGTTGTGTTGATGACAGACAATCCACATCAGGATACTGCATGTTTGTAGGTGGCAACTTGGTCTCGTGGAAGAGCAAGAAGCAGTCAGTTGCAGTAAGATCAACAGCAAAGGTAGAATACAGAGTCATGACATTAGAAATTGCTGAAATGATGTGGTTGAAAGCCTTGTGGGTTGAACACAAAGTAAATTAAGGAACACAAATGAAGTTCTGGTTTGACAACAAGTTTGCAATCAACATTGCTAACAACTCGGTACAACACGATAGAACTAAACATGTGGACATTCATAGATTCTTCATCAAGGAGGAGCTAAACAACGGATTGTTGAAATGAAGTCATTTAGCTACTGGAGAGCAAGAGGCTAACTGTCTCACTAAAAAACTTAGCTTAGTGAAGTTAACTAGATTATGTAACAAAATGGGCTAAGTGAATATCTTTCGTCCATCTTGAGGGGGGAGTGTTGAAATTTCTATCTAATATAGGGTTCTACTCATAAATAGAAGAGGTCTAGAGATTTATTTGTAAATGTTGGAACCCTCTATATAAGCTTTATTGTTAATGAAATAAGTTTTTCATGAGCAATCAATTTTTAACAACGATTGGAGTCCGTTTTTCTCCATCTGAGGGTTGTATCCAATAGATTGGGTGATGCTCCAGTTGTATCTCTCTCCCGATGTCTTGTTTATCTTCCCTAACCCTTTCCACATCCTCTACACGTCTCCCTCGACCGCCCTCCATCACTGCAGCCACCTCCAAACAACCGCACCTTGCTATTTTCCCAGCAGTTTCCCCAATTCACCCGCTTGTCCTCGATGTCGCCACCGCCGACAATNATTTCCACATCCTCTACACGTCTCCCTCGACCGCCCTCCATCACTGCAGCCACCTCCAAACAGCCGCACCTTGCTATTTTCCCAGCAGTTTCCCCAATTCACCCGCTTGTCCTCGATGTCGCCACCGCCGATAATTATCTCTTGATGTCATGCAGTTCCCTGCATCCTCGCCGCTTCCGCCGACATTCCCCCTCACTACAATCGCCTGGAAACAACTTCTTCCTACTATTTTCTGCTAGTCCAGGCACCCAGCTATCCATTCCTTTCCTTCCAGCTTGCTGCTCTTGCCACAACTCGTCCCATTCGTTGTCGTCATGCCTTTCAGCCTTTCATCCTTCGCCCACTCCATGCTACCTCGTTGAACAGCCAAACCCTTGTTGACCCCGAGCTCCCACCCTAGTTTAATTATTAGTGTTGTGTCTTTTGTAATTTCGATTTCCGGGTGTCATGTTATATTTTTTTTACTTTCAAGTGTGTTGATTATAATAGCCTATTTGTTTTCGGATATAATATATGTTTTTCTTATTTNTCCACAACTCGTCCCATTCGTTGTCGTCATGCCTTTCAGCCTTTCATCCTTCGCCCACTCCATGCTACCTCGTTGAACAGCCAAACCCTTGTTGACCCCGAGCTCCCACCCTAGTTTGATTATTAGTGTTGTGTCTTTTGTAATTTCGATTTCCGGATGTCATGTTATATTTTTTTACTTTCAAGTGTGTTGATTATAATAGCCTATTTGTTTTCGGATATAATATATGTTTTTCCTATTTTTCTTTGAGTTAACTCTGATATCCTTTGGTATCAGAGCTAGCCTAAACTTAGTTCTACCCTAGACTTTCCTAAAATCCGTCTTACCCCTCTAGTAAAAAATTTTTTTCCTATTCCCAAGCTATAGCAAAATTTCCCTTGCTGATTTAAATCAGCAACCCAAATCATTTTTTACGCCCTCTTTCACCTCCTACTCCAAACTCTAGCTATGCCACCAAGGAGATACATGCCTGAGTCTATATAGAAAGAGAAACAGTGAGATTCGCCGACTTCAGCAGAGGCTTCTGGAAATTTGAGGATGAAACCCATGGGGAGATTATCTCGACCAGGATTTGGAGAGTCGAAGGGGAAAAAGAGATGAGGGTCTGAACCCCTTCCATAGAGAGAATTTCAGCAATGAAGAAGAAATGTCACAATGTTTCCATAGGAAGAATCTGAAGTTCATACATCAGTGTGAGGGAAGAGATAAGATTACTACCTGGTCCAAGATGAAGAGTAAGATACAGCGTTAGTTCCCATCAGGTCACTACAGACAGAATATTCAGACCCTATATCCAGAAATGGAGAGACCACATCGTCGAGCGACCACCACAACTTACGGTAGAGTTCAAAATCAAGATCTTACAACCAAAATACACCCAAATCAACATGGTTAAAGGAAAAGTTGATTCTAAGTGGAGAACAAGTGAAACAAATTTACATTCTGAAATTTGCCACAAGCCAAGAAGTGTTGAAAATGCTACGAATTGGAGCAAGTTGAATCAGAATGCACAACCAAGGGGTGATTTGTTTGACTGAGTAGGGTGTTCTTACAAATTTGAGTAATNAATTTGGAGAGTCGAAGGGGAAAAAGAGATGAGGGTCTGAACCCCTTCTATAGAGAGAATTTCAGCAATGAAGAAGAAATGCCACAATGTTTCCATAGGAAGAATCTGAAGTTCATACATCAGTGTGAGGGAAGAGATAAGATTACTACCTAGTTCAAGATGAAGAGTAAGATACAACGTTAGTTCTCATCAGGTCACTACAGACAGAATATTCAGACCCTATATCCAGAAATGGAGAGACCACATCGTCGAGCAACCACCACAACTTACAGTTAGAGTTCAAAATCAAGATCTTACAACCAAAATACACCCAAATCAACATGGTTAAAGGAAAAGTTGATTCTAAGTGGAGAACAAGTGAAACAAATTTACATTCTGAAATTTGCCACAAGCCAAGAAGTGTTGAAAATGCTACGAATTGGAGCAAGTTGAATCAGAATGCACAACCAAGGGGTGATTTGTTTGACTGAGTAGGGTGTTCTTACAAATTTGAGTAATGACACTGTACAAATTGAAAATGATGAGGACACAAAGGAGAACCAGCTTCCAGTTGAGGATGAAAAGATGTATATAATTCCAGCTGAGTCGTGGGTGGGGGGAGAAACTCCAACCAACTTCAGGGTAAGTGTCCATGGCAGTCTAGAGTTCAAGAAAAAAACACCAGAGGCATGATAACCCCATATAAGAGAAATTCAGAATATACAGATCTATAGACTCATTCTTGAGTTGCCCCTAATGAGGGATGCTCAGCATATCAGAAATGGGGCCTTTTTGTGCAACTTCTGAAAGATTATAAGAAGTTATTCCGATATTAGATTCAATTCAGTAGTGTATCCACCATCAGATGTCCAGACAAGAAGGATAAATGACAGCTTCGAAAATTATTTTAGGAGCTTGAGGGAGAAGAAAATTCTTCAATGGGATTCATGTCCTGTTAGTAAAGAAGAAGAGGTCTCTCTTGAGAGCTTGCTAGTGAGTAGCGCAACCTGGTACAAATTTCAACCTATAGTTGATTTCCCTTCACATTCTTGTTTATCAGCTACATTCCGCTGAGTACGAGAAGTGGAGAAGAAAATTTCTGATTTAAGGGCTCGAGAGTTACTTTAGGAGAATCTACAATTATATGCAGCTACAGCTCAAGTTGTGTCAAAGGCAAATGGATATTTAATTTTTCAGGGTCTATTTTGGAATTACAATGCCAACAGAAGTTACTTACCAAGAAGTTACAGTAGCTCCACCACCTTCAACATAACCAGCTTAGCTACTATGGAGAGACAGAAGCCTCGACAAATAACGTCAAAACTCCCACAACCCTAGAAGATTGACAAGAGAACTATTGGGACCTCTTCCCCTTTCCACAACTATACTACAATATTCGGATGTCGGTTCAAATGAGCGGCACAAAGCCAAACCAAATGGCTCGTTTTCGACTCCTTTCCAACTTTTAGCGAGTTTCCTCTTTTTCTTTCATACTTTTCTAGTCATTTCTTATATATATTTGTTGTATTAGGGTTTAGAAGAGAGTTTTTTTGTGTGTATTGTTTAAGACAGCAGTTGACGTCCATTCTTCTCCTTTCAAGGGTTGTATCCAACATATTGGGTAGTACTTCGGCTACATCCTTCTCCCGATGTGGAGATATTGTCTCCTATCCTTTTCTGTCTATTCCCACATTTGTTGACGCAACCTGCAAACTCATCCACTTACCGCCCACTACCAGAATCTGCACCCACACCAAACCTTCATTGCTGCCCTCATTGAGGACAGTAGTGTCACGTCGATATCAATTGCGTGCTTGTTGTGTAGAACCCGGCAAACCGTCATTTTTTTTTGCTTGTCGACCACCTCATCTACAATCTCACCCTTCCAACCCTCACTGACTCATCTCCAGCACCCTTGATCCAACCCTAGCCATGTGTCATGTGTCAGGTGCATTGTTATTTCCTATTTCTATCTAGTTCCTTGTAGTTTTCCTTTCAGTGTGTAAATTGTAAGTGCCTGATCGGATTTCCAGAAATAATATTTGATTTTTCTATTGTGGTTTTGGTTAACACTGTATCATTTAATCTCTCAATTTTAAAAAATTTATCCAAAGTGATCTCCCATATAAAAATGTGATAATATGAAACTAAAGTGACCAAATACAAAGAACCGAGAGATTATTACACACACACACCAAAAAATCACGTGATTATTCGTGTGTCGGTACAAGCTTAGTCCCAAAGTATTTTTCCCATTTTAGTGCCTCTACTTTATGAAACTTATTCAATGTGATCCCCCTCATAGAAATATGATACTACGTGATTAAATTGGCCACATAAGAACCATGAGACTTTTAGAATTTAACCGTCTGTGTATGTATCAAATAAGCTCAAAGAGCCATTGAGCTTATGTCCAGATGGATTTTGAAGACCACCTTGTACAATTGATATTTGGACTAGCTTGAAGTTAAAATACAAGGAGCAATTTATCTCTCCAACGCATCTATGTTTAGCTGAAACTTGACAATAACTTTCAAGCTATCATCAAAAGGAATCCAAAGCAATTATTGGGTGGCATCGTGATCTCAAAATTCTTAGGATATCATTCTGATTATCAAAAATGAACTAAGCATTGTCAACATTTCAAAGTCCAATAGGGGAGAAAGAAATAAAGATGGCCTACCAACTTATCCTAAGCAAGCAAATTGTTTTACAGAAACAATTATAATAATTTGAAAAACATACAAATCAAACTTACCTCTTTCTCCCCAACACAACTTAGCCTTGCCCAACTATGTCATCTCGCTTCCTCTTCATCGCATGACAACCTCGCTCATTATTTGTATGCTGCTTTCTCAGCCTCGCTTTCTCCTTCTAACAGCCTGATCCCCATTTATATCATCCACCTTGATCAAACTTTCCCATTCTTAATGCCATTCACATTAACAATTTTTCTAAAACTCCAAATTTCCCTGAAAAACCTTAACATTCGCGACTAACCCTTTCTTGTGCTCTTGTTTCATATCTCTGTCATTTTTGTTTCATATCTCTGTCATTTTTGTTTCATATCTCTGTCATTTTCCCTTTCATTCTCTCACTCAAGTATTACGTAACCTGGCTTCCACGCCTTCATGTTTGTACTTCCTTAAGTGACTTTTTCCCAAGTATCATGTTCTCTCCTTTTTTGTATGACAACCTTGCATCCAACATCTCGCCACCCAACAATTATTCTACTTGATCTCCTATTACAGATCGATCATCTATTACCCATATGACTACTTACTCTTGCAAGTCACCAAAAAACAAACAATAGCAAGTATAACTTTCCAAAAAGTTTCTCTCCTACCCCATCTCCATGGTGTGAGCACTCATCGCTCCACTAGGTTATCTGATAGATTGAGTCTCATGGTCATTTCCTACGACATAAGTATCGCCCCACCCCGTGATAGCATCTATTGGGGGTAAACCTCAAAGTTTTTATGTGAAGAACAAATTTCAAATGAAGACGTTTGTTTGTAGAACCAAATGTATCTCTCTTCTCCTTGGCGTGAACCATGACTTACTTGATAAAGCACCTATTGATGTGAGCCTATTACATGTTTCCTATAGAGTAAATTGTGCCTCATCTTACTATGGACCTACTTGGGCAAGCAATGTAGCCTTTTCGACCAAAAAAAAAGTAAGAAACTTTATGAAATTTTGTTGCATGTTTGCAAACTTAATGCATGTCTCTAACACTCGAGGCATGAATCATACCTCAGTCTGCTATGACATCTGTCAAAGTAAATATCATAGCCCTTGGCTTGGTATCTATCAGGGTCAACCTTGTAGCTTCCTTGACATGAGAAAACTAACGAAAAAAATCAGGGTAGTGAGGCTCATTTTTTTATCTTGTCTAATAGACACATATGTGCTCACAATTTGATTAGATGATAACATACCTAGCGTGATGTCATCTAATAGCTTGCCAAGCAATAATTTTAAGTTTATTAGTTAATATCAAGCAAGGGGATGAGAAGCCAACTGACTAAGCTAACAAAGTATTTGACTACTTGAGAGTGCTAAAAGGTTGAGTCTATACAAATTATGAAGTCCAAGTCTTAGAGTCCTTAGATTCATTGCATTTAATTGAGTTTGATTTTATCTCACAAATGAACACTCAAGTTGGTTAAAATTATTCAAAATCTATTTTTAAATATACAACTTTATAACTTATGTTTCGGGAAATTGCATGGCATGATTTTCAATTTATTGATTTAATCATATTTTAAAAACTAAAATGATACCTGAGGAATGGAGAAAGGGAACTTTGGTACTCAATTTTTAAGAATAAAGAGGATGCACAAGAGTGTCCAAATTATAAGAGAAATAAGTTAATGTGCTATACATCAAAATTATGGGACATAGTAATTGAATATAAGTTAAAACGTGGTACAAAAATTTCTCATAATCAGTTTGGAATTATTTGAAGCAAGCCTACTATGGAAGCTATAAATTTATTGAAAGGTTTGATGGAGAAGTCTAGAGAGAGTAAAGAGTATCTACATATAATTTTTATTGATTTAGAAAAAGCTTATGATAAGGTTCCAAATAAGATTTTTTAGAGAGTGCTAGAAAAGAAAGGTGTTGATATGACTTATATTCAAGCCATTAAAGATATGTATATTAGAGTTGTTATCTAAGTTCAAACAAAATGAGGATTGACCAAGAATTTTCTTAGTTCAGTTGGATTAAATCAGAGATCGGCTTTAAACCCAAATCATTTTGCTTTAACTATGGATGTTCTTAGCAGACACTTACAGAAGGATGTAAATTGGTGTATGTTTTTCACTGATGATATCCTTCTTGTGGTTAAGATTAGAGAAACAATTCAGAAAAAAAAACTTGAATTATTGAGGTCTACATCAGAGTCTAAAGGCCTTTGTTTGAGTAGATCTAAAATTGAATTCATGGAATATAATTTTAGTGGTAGAAGATCTAGTGGCAGAATTGCAACCATGGATGATCAAATCATTAAATGGTGGGAACATTTTAGATATCTCGGGTGTATTGTTCAAAGTGATGGTGATATAAATGGGGATGTTAATAGTAGAATTCAAGTAGGTTGGTCGAAGTGGAGGAATGTATCGGGTAGATTGCGTGATAGAAAAATACCGCTTAGACTGGAAGGAAAATTTTAGAAGATTGTGGTGAGACCTGCAATGATTTATGGCGTAGAATGTTGGCCTTTAAAAGAGAAACATAAAACTAAGCTTAAGTATCGCTAAAATGAGAATGCTTAGGTGGATGAGTGGCTTGACACTTTAGAGACATAATGTGAAGCAAATGTATCGGTGAAAGGGATGGTGTAATCCAGTGGCAGCAAGATTAGAAAGTCGTCTTAACAATCTTGGTCACATCAAATGCCAACCATCTGATGATCTAATTAGGAGAGTAGATATATTAGAATTGACCTGTGTTAAGAAAGCTAGAGGTGGACCTAAAAAGACNTTAAGATTAGAGAAACAATTCAGAAAAAAAAACTTGAATTATTGAGGTCTACATCAGAGCTAAAGGCCTTTGTTTGAGTAGATCTAAAATTGAATTCATGGAATATAATTTTAGTGGTAGAAGATCTAGTGGCAGAATTGTAACAATGGATGATCAAATCATTAAATGGTGGGAACATTTTAGATATTTCGGGTCTATTGTTCAAAGTGACGGTGATATAAATGGGGATGCTAATAGTAGAATTCAAGTAGGTTGGTCGAAGTGGAGGAATGTATCGGGTAGATTGCGTGATAGAAAAATACCGCTTAGACTGGAAGGAAAATTTTAGAAGATTGTGGTGAGACCTGCAATGATTTATGGCGTAGAATGTTGGCCTTTAAAAGAGAAACATAAAACTAAGCTTAAGTATTTGCTAAAATGAGAAGCAAATGTATCGGTGAAAGGGATGGTGTAATCCAGTGGCAGCAAGATTAGAAAGTCGTCTTAACAATCTTGGTCACATCAAATGCCAACCATCTGATGATCTAATTAGGAGAGTAGATATATTAGAATTGACCTGTGTTAAGAAAGCTAGAGGTGGACCTAAAAAGACTTGGCCATATCAATAAAAAAATGATGTGAATTTACTAGAAGTAAATGAAAATATGACACTCAGTAGGACACAATGGAAAAAAAAGACCCCCACTTAGTGAAATAAAGGCTTGTTGTTGTTATTGAATAATTTTTTTATATATTTAAAAATTCAACATAATAATTATTACATTTTTATGATTATATACTTGATAAGCTCATTTGTATGATATCATTCATATTTATTTATTTCTCTATGAATCATTATATACATTGAATTTTCTCTACGATGCCTAATTATTCTAATTAAAATATTAATCACCTATTTAAGGACAATTAGATTATATTGGATATCTTTAACATTCATTAATTAAATATTTCATGTGTTTTCATTATAGTTAACATTTATTAATTAAATATTTCAGGTGTGATCAAGTTTACATGATCTCACATGTTCCATTTAATTTACTAATCTCTTAATTAAGGTTAATTATAAGTTAAACACCTAATTATCTTATACATCATAAATTTGAACTTAATTTGATCAGGTTAGATTCATCAATTGTTTATATATGATTTGATATATAGAAGTTAAATTTACATATGAAGAAAGCAAAAAGACGCACCCAAAACTTTGACCCATGACGTGGAAGAAATTAGTGTGACTCCAATTCAGTATCCTGTTTATATGAATGAAAAGACTATTTTGACTAGCTATTAAAAAGTATTGTTAACTATTTGGACCAAATTTTGGAGATAATTTTGAGAAAGTTTCGTATTGCTTTTGATGGGGTTTCAAGGGCCAAATATATTAAATGTCTGTGATGAAAAAATTAAGAGGAGGAGGACATCATGACATCTTAAATGTTATATTTCGAGTGAAAAATCAAGAAAATTCTAAGAACATCCATCAAAGCTTTTTTACCTAGTTTAGCTTAATCAATTTGTAACTCCATACCCTTGTAAGTTATATTTTCATTCATAGATCTTTTTTGAAATTAAAATTAGAAAAATTTAGAGATAATCATCCGGTCTCCACTAAAATTCAAGAGAAAGTTAATGTTGTGTTTACACTTTTTGTCGTGTGGGTTGAAAAAATGTCACCTTTACTCTCTTAAAAGTAAGGTGCAGTTGCATCCTATCTGTTGAGATTAAGTGACACTAATAACGTAAGAAAAAAAATACTAATGTCTAATCAAATCCTAAAGATTATCGAATCTTAAAACTACAATGTAAGATAATCAAAAAAATAATAAAGTGACCTACAGCTAGCTTCGAGTTATCTGATTACAAATACCTTCACTATCCCAAAGTATCACGATGTTTGGCATGAACAAAGGGCGAAAACAACCACCAATATGATTTACATTTTCCACTTAGTGAAGAACTGCAAATATGGAGGTTCCTAATAGCAGTAGTGCTACAATTCCAACAGGATATGTGAAATTCTAGAACTTTTGCTGCTTCTAGGACTTCAAGATTCAAATGCCGGCATGAATTGGTTTGTTTCTTAACTGGGACACTTATTGCATTCACTTCAACAGCCACTGATAAATCAGGATTGAAGGGCTTCTTGTTTTCTACGCCCTACACCCAAAGTTGTTCGCTATTTAAGTATGGACGGAATTCCAAAAACCCAATGTGTGTGAATTATGATTTCAAAATGATG
>JXCR01042407.1:4904-15657 GCA_002079205.1 Phalaenopsis hybrid cultivar
GATTAAGACAATCAATTGGGTGAAATTTGGGGACTTAGCCAATTTGGGGCTAAATTTGGGAATTTTGGATTTAGGCCAAAATCAAATGAATTTGAGGCTTCCCCCAGGAGAATTGATGGTTGATTTTTATGTATATGAATGTTATCAAGATTTTTCAACATCAATTGGGGCCAATTTACTAGGCTAGGGGCTCAATTTGGTGAGATTAAGTCATATGGTTAAAATTGGGGTTTTGGCCCAAATCAAAATTGGGCTCAAATCATGGACCAATTGAGCTTGTATTTGGTTTAGTTTGGTCATAAAAAAAGTTAATTTGAGTTTGGGATTGTAATTGGGGTCAATTGAGATCAAATTGATGGACATTTGAGTTGATATGAGTTTGAGTTTGGTATTGGAATTGGGGTCAATTGAGACCCAATTGATGGACATTTAAGATGGATTTGGGGAAATTTGAGTCTTTAAAGGGCAATTTGGGGATTTTGGTTAAAGATGGTCAAATTTTGGGTCATATAGTAGTTGAGAGAAATGAAATTGGGAATATTTGGGATTTATAGGGGTTTTTTGGGAATTTTTGGAATTTTGGGTCAAAGAGGGGTATTTTGGTAATTTGGGGATGCTTTAGGGGTAAAAGGCCAAGATGTGTATTTTGATAGATTTGAGGTACCAATCATCACCTATAAGACATGGACCAAAGAAAACCCCATTTTGGGTCCTCTACATAGTGGTCTTAGCTAAACCATAGCCCTAGGGCTAGTAGATTTAGGGGACCATCTACATGAGCATCCCAAAAGATCAAGGGATCTAGGCTAGAAATTTGAGCTCAGAGTTGTGAGTGATTGTGAGTGCAGATGAGTGTAGTGAGTTTCTTAGCTCCAGACCAACACCCAAGGTCAACCATAAGGTCCAACAATCCTAGGCGTGACTCATCCTGAGTTTCCCCCACAGTGACCCCACCTACTAAGTACATAGAGGTTGGGAGCATATTGGCAACTCCAGGTTGAGGAGAAGGGTTTGGAATTTCTAATGGTGAGGGTTCCAAGTCTAGTTTTTTAGGAATGTCAATAGAAAAAGTCCTATGGCTAGACCTTAGGCTACTAAAGAGGAAAAACTAAACCTCAACCAAAAATGAGGTCCTATGGCTAGACCTTAGGCTACTAAAGAGGAAAAACTAAACCTCAACCAAAAATGAGGTCACTATGGCTAGACCTTAGGCTACTAAAGAGGAAAAACTGAACCTCAACCAAAAGTGAGGTCAAGTCATATGGCTAGACCTTAGGCTACTAAAGAGGAAAAACTGAACCTCAACCAAAAGTGAGGTCAACGCCCGTTAATAAATTTACCAGCTAACACATATTTACAACTTCCTGTAAGATTGTTAGTGCCCACATCAGAAAAAAAAAGAGCTAGCTTACCACTTTTCTGACTGGCTTTACGCACAAATGGTTGCTTCATGGTAAGCTTGGGGAAAGGCATAATACTTAGAATTAATAGCCACCGAAGCTCCAGCTCCCTAGCAGAGAGAGAGAGAGAGAGAGAGAGAGAGAGAGATATATATATATATATATATATATATATATATATATNAAAACAAGAATTTCACAAAAGTGTCGGTTGCAGCCTTAGCCGAGACATTTCCCATCTAGGACAACCACTTGTATATCACGTCTCCTCATATCCTAACTTTGTCCACTCTATTCATTTCAAAGTACATGTGGGAGATCAAAAACTCCTCTCAAATGACTAAAACGTGGCCCAGAAGAACAATATCTGTTGGTCCTGAAGAATAAATTTATGAGCCTAGACCGTGGCCAATTATTCCTCCAATTTTTCTACCGTGCATCTTGGAGCTGAGAGGTAACAACTTCTTAAGCTAACAAAACCTCAGCCTCATGAAGTCAGAGCTCAATCGAGTCAAACAGCTCTGACACACATATCACTCCTCTAAATCAATTGTTGTGCATGTCGAATCAGCCCCAAGTGGTCCTCTAGAATACCCAGAGCCTTCGGTGGACCACAGGCCCGTTGCAACACTGGCCTGAGTATCGTCTCGTTCATCAAGTGGTGGAGTCTTCGCCCCCTCACCAAAAGTGAGGCCCCTTAATCCTATTCATGTCTGAAGCAATGAAGGAGTAGGCTTCTTCCCCAGTCTTCTATTCCACCAGCGAAATAAGGGCGACAAATTTGGAAACATCCGCTAAGGAAGGGTTGAGGATGGCGATCCTCCGTGGGTATCAACCCAAAAACATGCCCTTGATCTTAGGAATTAAGGGAAGAATAGATTGTCCTGCCTGTTTATCGTCCAGTCAGATTTTTCCCATCACGTGATGCTTTTTCACAGGAAAACCAACCTCTCTCACTGAAGACCTCTCTACATTGAATAAATCTAATGATCCCACTTCATCCGCCGGTTTGGAAATGTTTTTCTCATATTCTACATGTTTGTAGAGTCGTCCACCCTTAAGAGTACTCTTAGCCCTCTTTTTTACTTCATGAAACACCATAACTCGAGCATCCTCACTAAATTTAACTGATTTGAGGATCCACTCACCCTACATAATCAAAGCAACACAAGAGAAAGACAAGAGATTAGTCCAAGGAAATGCGTGAATGAAGAGTCCCACTTATCACTTTAGTTATTTATAAGGGCTCTGGCACAAAAATCCATAAATAATCAATTATTGCTCATTTAATAGTCATGAATACAATTAATAATTTTTGAAAAGCAAATTCCTTTTTTTCTTATCAAAGCTATGAATGTCAAAAAGCAAAGGAATCGGCGAGCATAAATATGTACATAAAAAATATGATAACATAAATCTTAAATGGATCTGACGACCGACATATTAGATGATGTGGCACCACGGGGCCCATCAAGACAACCCATGCCGACACTTACAGGTCGAGAGGAAGAAATCTCAAGACGGACATAATTCAACCGCCCTTATAAAATTCATCACTACAAGACTCAGCAGACCAAATTAACAACGTTTTCCAACCAGGTCGGGCTGCAAGCAATTCCCTCGAGACTTCAGCGTATGGCCGCCCATCCCGAAAAGCCAGGCAGGAAGCGTTAAGGGTTCTTGAATCTATCTGACTGAAATTCATTTTTGGCTTCCTGCCCCATTCGATAGGGTGTCATCTTAGACTCCCGGACCCATCAGGTTGGGTTCCATTTCAAGCACTCGACCCAATTTTTATGTGATGACCAAAATACCCGCATCATACGTATTTACTTTTGGGTACATAATGTAATTGCACACCCTCATTCCAATAAATGGGGGGTTCCTTTCATGAATAAGGGTTGAGCAATTTTTAGTGTTCATTACTCAGCTCTGTGCCCTCTCTTCTTTCCTGACGTGCTCTAATCCTTCAGCGCGTCTCTCGTACAGATTTGAACTCAACAATAATAATTAATTGAGTTGACTTTCAACCCCAAATTTTAAACCGATATGATATAATATAAGGCACAATCAGTATTAAAAATAATTAAATATTCACATGTATTAACATACAAAAACATATATTTTTTAAAAGCTAAAAAATATAATAATTACTTAAATTAAATAAATATAAAATACATATAATTAATTTGGAAGATTTACATATATACCATTAATTCTGATGGATTTACAAATCTACCACCAAAACTTCAACTTTTACATACATATCACCTTATTGTATGAAAATTGTATTTTACTCTTCTTCCAAGTAAAAATCATGGTATTTTTGATGTGATATAGAAGAACCTTATGGTATAAATACATATAAAAAGAAAAGTATGATTTAAGTGTTACATAAGTTAATATATAATAATTGGTTGGTATGTATGTAAATGCCCCCAATTAAATTTATATATTAATTAAATGTACTTCTACAAAATAAACAAAATATTAAAATTACTAAAAAATTATTCAGTATAAAATATGTTATTAAATACACACATTTCAATTATTTCCTTGAAAAATAAAAATTTCCTATTTTTTGACTCCATCATCACTATTTCCTTAACTACCACACATTCGTTACAAATATCTTTCATTTATTTATTAGTACTATTAGAGCACATCCACTCCCTGTCTAACTTTTGTACGTACGAAATCTTGCATGCAGCAAATATTGCGGATTTCACTTGTATTAATTATCAGTGCACTATAACGCCTAATTCGAACGAGGCACATAGTGCAGCACTTTGCCGTGCGCTCACCTACGCCATAAAATCCTGAATAAAAAACATGCAGATATAGCCATGCCTGCAATGACGTGCTCTCTTACTGTGCAGAAAACAGTGCTTGCCGACACCAAGTAATCGTTCAGAGGTTTTCAGCCATGGAAAGCTAATTTGTCGGCAATTTATACAATATTTCTGTGCTTGGAGCTTTGAAACTGTACGTGGGAAAAGATGGTTAACGGAAGTTTGGCTTAATATATTAGGCTTAGTGATCACTGGGAGGAGTAATGGTAGTGAGGGTAGTAAATGAAGGCTATTTCTTTATTGCCGTCCTTGTTTTTTTGCCTGCTCCCACACTATGTACTATATTGAAGCGATGGAGCTAATATTTTCACGTTCATTAACGAACATGTTGCTTACTTAATTTGGGTGGTAACTAAGTTCTTACATCCGTACAAAAGGGTGCAAGTGCTACAACTCCTCCAGCAAAAAATTATCATTTGATGAGTTCACCTACCCATGACTTTCTACACTCACTTCATCCTCACAACCTTCTTTCTCATCTCCTCAAAATACATCATCTCTCTCCAAAACCCACGCTATGATCACTCATTTGCAAACATGCCCCCTCAAACCCATTCAAAAGCTTAATATTTTACACAAACTTCAACCCATATCAAACCCCACATGTTATACCCAAGCAACCAAAATTGTCCTTTAGCATCAAGCTATGGCTGAGGAGTTTCATGTGCTTCAAAGACAAGAAACCTGAACACTTGTCCCTCCTCCCTTCGAAACACGGATTCTTGGTTCTCGTTGGACTTACACAATCAAACTAAATTTTAATGGCACATTAGCCCGTTATATAAGGAATGATTGAGTTGTCTGAGGCTACAACCAAGAGCTTGGCATAAACTATATTGAAACCTGCAGTCTGGTGATAACAAAGATATCCACAATCCGTGTACTTTTGACGGTTGTTTTGCATCATCAATGGGAAGTACTTCATTTTGATGAATTGAATACAATTGTCCATGGCAACTATACCAAAACTACATACATGTGTCTACCTCTAGGTTTCATTGATCCATAACTCCCAAAGTATGTGTGTCTATTTTAGAAAGTTCTCTATGGTGTCAAACAAGCATTGAGATAGTGTTCCATATCAAATCTTGCAAAGTGTTGGAATTGATGATTATAAACTGTTAAGCATTGCACTTCTTCTCGAGAAACCTGTAACTACTGAAACTAACAAGTCATTTCACAATCCCACACTTTATTGCTAGCTTACAGGCTCTGTCCAATATTTTACCATCATCAGATCAGACATCTTATTAGTAGTAAATAAATTATTCCAACAAATGCATTCACCAACAGATCATCACTTTTAGCTTCTAACTTGCCTACTCAAGTAACTTAAAGGCACACAACAATTTGTTTTGTAGCTTCCAATGGGTGATCTACAACTTCACACATATGTCTATGCTGATTGGGTAAGTGATCCCACCACCAAAAAGTCTACCACAGGTTTCTATACTTATTTGTGGAGTGATCCTATTTCTTGGACCATCAAGAAGCAAAATAAAGTAGCTTAGTACTCTACAGAGGTGGAATATTGGGCTCTAGCTACGGCCACAACTCAAGTTTTATTGTTAAGACGCCCTGCGACAGAATTTGGTGTGAATCTTCCCAAACCTACACCAATTTACTGTGATAACATATCAACTATGTTGACTGTGAATAATCTAGTCTTTTATGCAAGGACAAAATATATAAAAATAGATTATCACTTCCTAAAACAACACATTAAGATGCAGCAAATTCAGCTCCATCACATCAGCTCGATGAACGAACCTACAAATATTCTCAGGAAAGTGCTACCTGATACACCAAAATAATATGTAGTTTTAAGTATATATATTTTATGCTTATTTTTGGTGATATTACACTTTGAAGAAGTTAATCTCATTTTTTTTGTTGCAGGTATATCAATTTTAGGTATTTGGAGCAACAGTAGCAAAAATGATGAAATTTGGAGTCAAAATATCAAATTTTGGGATTCTGACATAAGATGCGCCAACATACAAAGAATTGACACATGATGCGCCAAAAGCCAGAATAGCGCATTCTTCAGCAAACTGGCACAAGATGTGTCATTTGACATAGAGCTGGCGCAAGATGCGCCAGAGACGACTTTTTACGGATTAAGATAGTTCGAGACAAATTTTGCTTGAATTTTCAAATGAACACGTGTTCTAAACACCCCTTAGAGTGATTCAATGCATCTAGACACTTTGGAAGTTTCTTTTATGAAGAGATATGTCTCTTGGATCAATGAACATGTCTTTTAAATTCTAAAGAGTTGACTTTTAGATAGAACTTTGGAGGGAATTTTGAATTCTTTTTGGAGGGAGACAACCTTTTATAAAAGAGAGGGAAGACTAGGGCTTGAAGACAGGGAGTGTGTGACATAGAAGAGAGTTTGAGTGACGTGTAAAGGGGGGGCGAAAATAAGAGATAGAGAGCGAGACAAGTCAAGGGCTTGGAGATTTTCTTCAAGGATTGTAAGAGGAGAGAGAATGTAAGAGATTTCTTCTTCATTACACTTCTAAGAGAGAATTGAGAGTGTTTGTAAAGAGAGAAAGGCTTCGAAGAGAACTTCTAAGGATTTTCTTGGGAAGGATTGTGAGATAAGTTGTGTCTTTTATTTCTTTTGTTTTGTCAACTTATTTTTATATATGAAATTTGTGTTTTATCATATCCTTCTCATGAATTCTAAGTAGTCTTCTTTATTCNAAAGAAACCTAAACACTTGTCCCTTCACCCTTCGAAACACGGATTCTTGGTTCTCGTTGGACTTACACAATCAAACTAAATTTTAGTGGCACATTAGCTCGTTATAAAAGGCATGATTGAGTTGTCTGAGGCTACAACCAAGAGCTTGGCATAAACTATATTGAAACTTGCAGTCTGGTGATAACAAAGATATCCACAATCCGTGGACTTTTGATGGTTGTTTTGCATCATCAATGGGAAGTACTTCATTTTGATGAATTGAATACAATTGTCCATGGCAACCATGCCAAAACTATATACATGTGTCTACCTCTAGGTTCATTGATCCATAACTCCCAAAGTATGTGTGTCTATTTTAGAAAGTTCTATATGGTGTCAAACAAGCATTGAGATAGTGTTCCATATCAAATCTTGCGAAGTGTTGGAATTGATGATTATAAACTGTTAAGCATTGCACTTCTTCTCGAGAAACCTGTAACTACTGAAACTAACAAGTCATTTCACAATCCCACACTTTATTGCTAGCTTACAGGCTCTGTCCAATATTTTACCATCATCAGATCAGACATCTTATTAGTAGTAAATAAATTATTCCAACAAATGCATTCACCAACAGATCATCACTTTTAGCTTCTAACTTGCCTACTCAAGTAACTTAAAGGCACACAACAATTTGTTTTGTAGCTTCCAATGGGTGATCTACAACTTCACACATATGTCTATGCTGATTGGGTAAGTGATCCCACCACCAAAAAGTCTACCACAGGTTTCTATACTTATTTGTGGAGTGATCCTATTTCTTGGACCATCAAGAAGCAAAATAAAGTAGCTTAGTCCTCTACAGAGGTGGAATATTGGGCTCTAGCTATGGCCACAACTCAAGTTTTATTGTTAAGACGCCCTGCGACAGAATTTGGTGTGAATCCTCCCAAACCTACACCAATTTACTGTGATAACATAGCAACTATGTTGACTGTGAATAATCTAGTCTTTTATGCAAGGACAAAATATATAAAAATAGATTATCACTTCCTAAAACAACACATTAAGTTGCAGCAAATTCAGCTCCATTACATCAGCTCGATGAACGAACCTACAAATATTCTCAGGAAAGTGCTACCTGATACATCAAAATAATATGTAGTTTTAAGTATATATTTTATGCTTATTTTTGGTGATATTACACTTTGAAGAAGGGTAATCTCATTTTTTTTGTTGCAGGTATATCAATTTTAGGTATTTGGAGCAACAATAGTAAAAAGGATGAAATTTGGAGTCAAAATATCAAATTTTGGGATTCTGACATAAGATGCGCCAACATACAAAGAACTGACACATGATGCGCCAAAAGCCAGAATAGCGCATTCTTCAGCAAACTGGCGCAAGATGTGTCATTTGACATAGAGCTGGCGCAAGATGCGCCAGAGAAGACTTTTTACGGATTAAGATAGTTCGAGACGAATTTTGCTTGAATTTTCAAATGAACACGTGTTTTAAACACCCCTTAGAGTGATTCAATGCATCTAGACACTTTGGAAGTTTCTTTTATGAAGAGATATGTCTCTTGGATCAATGAACATGTCTTTTAAATTCTAAAGAGTTGACTTTTAGATAGAACTTTGGAGGGAATTTTGAATTCTTTTTGGAGGGAGACAACCTTTTATAAAAGAGAGGGAAGTCTAGGACTTGAAGAGAGAGAGTGTGTGGCATAGAAGAGAGTTTGACTGACGTGTAAAGGGGGGCGAAAATAAGAGATAGAGAGAGAGACAAGTCAAGGGCTTGGAGATTTTCTTTAAGGATTGTAAGAGGAGAGAGAATGTAAGAGATTTCTTCTTCATTACGCTTCTAAGAGAGAATTGAGAGTGTTTGTAAAGAGAGAAAGACTTGAAGAGAACTTCTAAGGATTTTCTTGGGAAGGATTGTGAGATAAGTTGTGTCTTTTATTTCTTTTGTTTTGTCAACTTGTTTTTATATATGAAATTTGTGTTTTATCATATCCTTCTCATGAATTCTAAGTAGTTTTCTTTATTCTTCTCTCTACTTTGAGATATGGTTCTGTGAAGAATTGATTTTATTTTATACAATTTTAAATGTCAATAATTTATGATGATTTGAACTCTGATCTTCATTTACTTTTCGATCTGGCCAATTGAAATGTTAAAATGTGTTGAGAAACATATGTTCCAAAAGGGCTATGATTTCTACAACATAGGGAGAATCACATTTGATTTCATGGGAGAGTATTTCATCCATGGGGTTGAGTGCAAATAAATAGGGAAATATAAATAGGGAGATTTGTTAACGCTCAGGTGAGGGAGTAGTTGGAGCTCTGGAGTGGCAGACGGTGTCCTTCTAGCCTAACCATGAAATTAGGGACCAAACTCTGGATTAGTCAATGTTCTTTATGCACACGTAAGAGATTAAGGAATAGGGTTGTTCATATTTGGCACAAAACAATTTATATATATATATTCAAATGATTTTAATTTCTTCACAATATATATATTCATTATAAAGGGGAAGGATGTTTTCTTAAATTTGAACTTTCCTTCACAAAAACTTAATTTAATTTTTGTAAAATTTACTTTAAAAAGTTTAGAAGTCAGTTTAGTTAATTTTGTCTTTCAACTGCTTTTTAATTATCATTCACTCTAGTATTTAATATTCAAATTTCACACTCACTTTTTGTAGTTTTAAAAATTATACTTTATATTATAAACTTAAGAATTTACTTATAGGCATTTCCAACTTCCCTATGGGATCGATATCTAGGAATCCATTAGAGCCATTTATTACTTGAGTGATATGTATAGTTGTGTTATTTTTAAAGGGATTTGGCAGTTTAATAATTTTAAAAAGATAAAACTATTTTCACTAAAGTTATTTTTGTTAGGATTAGTTTGCATATTTGTTATTATATCTATCGTGTATATTTTGTAATATTGAAAAATATTTACAAAATTAATACACTAAATCCACCCGCATCACTACCCAAGAACACATTTATATAATTTTGAACCAAGCTAATGGTTCACTGGAGTAAACATCAACTTATCGGGGAGTAATAACCAGTTTCTGACATTACCTAGATGCTCTTCCTTCTGGTCCTACTCTCCACTTTCTACCTGATGCTTGTAGTTGGAGTATTGGAAAATCACTAAATGTTTAATCTCCTTCCAGAATTCTCTTTGTTTTCTATATATAATACCTTGTATTCAGCAAGTATCTTTGATGAATAAAAACCCATTTGTGTCTCTAGCTTTTCTTCAAAAATCCCATCTTTTTGACATAGAAAAAGTATTAAAAAATGTTAAAATTATTTTTCATTTGTATCGAGAGCCTAATACATACACTTAAATGTAAAAATGAGAAGAAAAAATAAATACATGTGTATACAAGAATAGGTGACTTTGTAGCAGATAATATAGTTATTCATGTAGTCTATTATATATCTTATTACTCCCTGCTCAAGATCGATGTTAGAGAATTTTTATGGACATCTTAGGCATGAGTGTTAATAAACAACCGTGAGGTAAGGATTTGTTGAATATGTTAGCAAGTTGATCATTGGTCCAAACAGACATAACTTGATTGTTCCTTTTATTATTTTGTCTCAAGGAGTGAGTCAATTTCAATGTATTTTATCGATTCATGAAAAGAGAAATAAGCGGTTATATAAATAGTGGCTTGGTTGCCACAAAATGCAATAACTAGATGGTATATACTTACCTTAAAATTTTACAGTAATTGAGTCACCAAAAATAGCTCGCTGGTCATTGTTACTACCCT
>JXCR01042493.1:0-24892 GCA_002079205.1 Phalaenopsis hybrid cultivar
TCATCTGAGTGCAGATCGCTGAGATTGCTAGGGATTTGAACATTCCCATCATCGCCGATGAGGTCTACGGGGGAATCGTATTTGGCGGCGGAAGGTTCATTCCCATGGCATGCTTTGCTTCCTTCGCTCCTATAATCACCATCGGTTCTTTGTCCAAACGCTGGATGGTTCCTGGATGGCGATTCGGTTGGTTTGCGATCTACGATCCGAATGACACCCTTCATGAGGTGTTCTTCTAGCTTACAACCTACTAGTATGTGGATGAATGAGTTCTTACTGTTTCTTATTCGTCCATCTTGTTCTTGCCGTCGTTAGGTGAGAAACGCAGCGGAAATAATGATGAACATAAATCCCGGGCCATGTTCTGTAATTCAGGTTGTTTGACTTTTCATCTTGTTGGTTCATCCCTGCACTTCAATTTTTATGTGAAAAGTTATTAACATTATAGGATATATGCTAACCTCTTATGCTGCCATTGGGGCAGGCTGCAGTTCCAGCAATTTTGTCGGATGCAAATGATGAATTTCACCAGAGTGTGATAGCTTTATTGGAGACCTGTATGGATACGCTTTATAAAGGATTGCAGCAAATTGAAGTTCTGGAATGCTATTCCAGGCCTCAGGGATCCATGTTCATGATGGTTGTTTTTTGTCCCAGAGATCCATCAATTCATTTTTTATGAGCTTTTAGCTGATTTTTAGTATGCTTCCAACATCNGTCCATGTTCATGATGGTAATTTTTTGTCCCAGAGATCCATCAATTCATTTTTTATGAGCATTTAGCTGATTTTTAGTATGCTTCCAACATCTAGGTTTCATAAAATTAACATTTAAAGCACAATTAAGAAAAGAAATTGAGAAGAAATTGAAGTTTTTAAAACTAAAATTTAAAAATNTAGGCCTCAGGGATCCATGTTCATGATGGTAATTTTTTGTCCCAGAGATCCATCAATTCATTTTTTATGAGCTTTTAGCTGATTTTTAGTATGCTTCCAACATCTAGGTTTCATAAATTTAACATTTAAAGCACAATTAAGAAAAGAAATTGAGAAGAAATTGAAGTTTTTAAAACTAAAATTTAAAAATTGTCTTTTTTTTTTGGACCTTCTCTATTTTTATGTATATTTTTTTGTGGCAGGTTGAGGTGGACACGACCCGCCTTCTTGGCATTGAGAATGACATGGATTTTGCAAAGGAGTTGATGAANTTGGGACCTTCTCTATTTATATGTATATATTTTTGTTGCAGGTTGAGGTGGACACGACCCGCCTTCTTGGCATTGAGAATGACATGGATTTTGCAAAGGAGTTGATGAAAGAGGAGTCTGTGTTGGTTTTGCCAGGTTTGAATTTTAACCAGATTAAGCTGTTTTATTTGCTTAGCTTTCTCATATGGATCAGCTCTTAATTTAAATTTGTAGTTTAGGATCGTGTATTGTTACACTTGGAGCAATTGAGAAATGTCAAGTCTATTATGGGATCATTTTTAATTTGTTATTTTATTTATAAATNAAAATTTGTAGTTTAGGATGTATTGGTACACTTGGAGCAATTGAGAAATGTCAAGTCTATTATGGGATCATTTTTAATTTGTTATTTTATTTATAAATTAATTAAAATAAATAAATTTGATTTGTTAAAATAAAATATAATTATTTTTAAATTATTCAAAATATCTAAAAATCATTTTTAGTATTGTTAGAAACAAATTTGTTTGTTTTGAAATAAAAAAAAACGTATTTAAAATACATTGGACAAACATATCCTTTAATATAAGAAACAATAGAAGTAAATATGTTNAAAAAAAACGTATTTAAAATACATTGGACAAACATATCCTTTAATATAAGAAACAATAGAAGTAAATATGTTNTAAAAAAAACGTATTTAAAATACATTGGATAAACATATCCTTAAATATAAGAAACAATAGAAGTAAATATGTTATTTTAAAATCCCTGTCATAAGCTGTCATTTCTTGCATTCGCTATACTATTTTATTCATGTTTGACCTGTTTTTAAGTGTTGTTTGGTTCCACACATAAAAAACAAAACAAAACAAAAAGGAAAAAAAAGTAATTGTAATAATTTCTACAGGAAAGTGTAATAGTGCAGTGTAGAAACAAATGCATAGTTTAATTTTTGCACAGTTGAAGCAGGTTTACTTGATTGGGTAGGACTGGACCCAATTTTTGAATAGTTGAAGCNTAAATATGTTATTTTAAATTCCCTATCATAAGCCGTCATTTCTTGCATTCAGTATACTATTTTATTCATGTTTGACCTGGTTTTTAAGTGTTGTTTGGTTCCACACATAAAAAAAAAGCCAAAACAAAAAGGAAAAAAAAGTAATTGTAATAATTTCTACAGGAAAGTGTATTAGTGCAGTGTAGAAACAAATGCATAGGTTAATTTTTGCACAGTTGAAGCAGGTTTACTTGATTGGGTAGGACTGGACCCAATTTTTGAATAGTTGAAGCTGTGATGACTATTACAAATTTATTTTATGGTAGTCATCATATTTAGCCAGGTCGAGTTGCAAAATGTAGTTTCTCACCTCAGTTTTTTGAAAAAACAGGCAAAACACATTATTTCGAAATGCCTGAAAGTACGGTGTAGCATCACAACGCCACCACATTGTTGCCCAAACACAGTCTATGCTTCATTCTGTTTTCTTAGTTGTATGGATGTCAATGGGAGCTTGCACNATTTTTTGAAAAAAACAGGCAAAACACATTATTTCCAAATGCCTGAAAGTACGGTGTAGCATCACAACGCCACCGCATTGTTGCCCAAACACAGTCTATGCTTCATTCTGTTTTCTTAGTTGTATGGATGTCAATGGGAGCTTGCACNATTTATGGTTGTCATCATATTTAGTCAGGTCAAGTTGTAAAATGCAGTTTCTCACCTCAATTTTTTGAAAAAACAGGCAAAACACATTATTTCCAAATGCCTGAAAGTACAGTGTAGCATCACAGCGCCACCGCATTGTTGCCCAAACGCAGTCTATGCTTCATTCTGTTTTCTTAGTTGTATGGATGTCAATGGGAGCTTGCGCATTCTTAATTTATCATATCATTAATATTATAATTTCATATCTCTAATCACTTTCCTTGTTTTTACAATAATTAATCGTTTCTTCCTTGAACAACACATCCAATGTATTTCTTGTGTATAAGTTATTATCATTTATCTCGCTTGGACACACCAATCCTGTATAGAACTACTGTAGAGCTCAGCACCAGGCGAACTTAGCTCGCCTTATATCCTTCGCTCTCACAAGGCATAAAATTTTCTCAATTAATTTGACGATTGAAGTGATTTTGTTAACACAATTATTAGCGGATTAGTAGTTAGCATGCAGGACTTGAATGCAAGTTAACTTCATGGAGGAAGAGGCTTTTTGTTCAAAATGTTACAGCTCAGTTTGAAACAATTGAAAGTGATAACTTGATACTAAACTTTTTTTTTTTTTTTTGCTCTCTGATTGCTGTNTCGCTCTCACTAGGCGTAAAATTTTCTCAATTAATTTGACAATTGAAGTGATTTTGTTAACACAATTATTAGCGGATTAGTAGTTAGCATGCAGGACTTGAACGCAAGTTAACTTCATGGAGGAAGAGGCTTTTTGTTCAAAATATTACAGCTCAGTTTGAAACAATTGAAAGTGATAGCTTGATACTAAACTTTTTTTTTTTTTGCACTCTGATTGTTTGGGGTTAACATTCAGTACTTGAAAATGCATGCAATGGCAATAATCATTTGTCTTCTAGGTTCGGTTATTGGATTGAAGAATTGGATTAGACTATTCTTCGGACTTCCGACGGATTTATTGAGCGAGGCATGTGATCGGATGAACTCGTTTTGCAAGCGGAGGATGGTTAAAAATGCATGGTGAAGTTTGTTTCTTTATGGAGATGGCTAGAGCTAATTATCAATTCTATAAAGCCTATATAACTCACTCTATCTTTTTTTGTTGTATGTTGTGAGATCGGTGATTGGCGGGCTTTTATTATTGATTTTTATCTTTTATGAGCTATGGCTTTTATTTGTNGTGTTGTGAGATCGGTGATTGGCGGGCTTTTATTATTGATTTTTATCTTTTATGAGCTATGGCTTTTATTTGTGCATGTTAAATAAAGGGCGAGGTAGATATCTCCCAGTTTATATCATATGGGATGTGTTTATATTTCTTATATTTATAATCTATTCTATTAGCAATATAATATTGATGTTGTGATTTTTTATCAATAGAGCAATGAAAATGAAGTTGAGAGTGAGAAAATATTTGTTCTCTTGCGTTTTGTGCTATTTAATTTTTTTCAGGGTGATAGAAGTAGACACTGACATAAATAATGATTATATTAACACCTTTCATAGGTTTTTCATGCTTAATTCTATTAAATAAAAAAATATTTCATGCAAAGGGGTCCACTGAAAAGCACAAAAATTTGAACCTGTGTGGCCTCTGGAAAAGACTGATGAAATAAGAAAAACAAAAGAATAAACAATCCATATATGAAGTCTTTAATTTTTGCTGTTTTGCCTTATGCACAAAAAGAATGTTAAAGAGTAGGTCTGTTATTGACATATTTGACAGTTAATGCAATGCCATTTTTAATTATACTCCAAATGCTCAACTTACTTCCATCATCTATGAGAGATGTTGGATGATCCAAGATGATCTTATGAAGGCCTCGTTTGACGGCAATGTTCCTTTAAAAACTGCATTCCAAGTTGCTGCACCATAATCGCGATTCAAAACGGGGAGAATTACCGTTGCGACCCAAACGAAGCATTTCTGTTTTGTCTGCTTTCTGTTGAATAGAACGGAGCCTAAACGCCTATTCAAACAAAGCATAATCCTAAGTTCAAGTGCAATTGAGGTATTTTTGTTCTTATTTCTCTTAATGACAATGGTCTAATTTTGCGAGGCAGAATGGATTCATTCTCTACTTTTATGGCAAAAATAACATCTTTGATGATCATGTGAAGTTTAATTGGTGGAAGTTTATGTAGTGTGAATGTCACTCAATTAAGCATGCTTTATATTGTTAGATGACAATGCTTAAAGGATAAAAAATTATGGATAACCTCATGAAGTGAGGTTTAAATGTTAGTATTTCTTGTAAGCTTTGTTGGAATTGTTCAGGAGGCATACTATCACCCATATTGTACATGTTTATCCTCTATGTGTCTGATTAACAATATACATACAAATGGGGATTCCATTCTATTTAAAATAATGTTCTCAACATTTACCTATATGAGAAGAAAATCTTTGTCCCAACAATTTTGCCCCTTTCTTCCAGATGGCTTTCATCCCTTATTTGTGCTTCCACAAATCCTTGGAATATATTTGTATGTTATTGTATGTTTCTAAGATCCATAACATTGTATGCTAACACCATTTATTGTTCCTCCACATATGTTGAGTCATGCAATATAATTTTGGTACTGCAGACCTAAGGGTCCGTTTGGGGCAGCTTGTGCGTTTCAGGATATGCTGCTTATCCTGAAACGCGGCCCGCAGGCCGGCCGCAGGGGTCGGCCCGCGGCCTGCGTTTAGTGTAAAAACCCAAACGCAGTTTCGGATAAGCTGGCGAAAAGCGCGAACCAAACGGTATGGCGGCGTTTTGAAAACGCCGCCCGCACTTATAAGCTGCCCCAAACGGAAACTTGTCAGATCTAAAACATGCTTTCAATGTGAAAAAAATTGGAAAAATCTTAAGGTCGAAAAATTTTATTCCCTTGATGAGTTGATTTCAAATATAAAAGTACTCAAATTGAAGAATACATTATTAGCAGCTTGAGATTATAATATATTATCTGCCTATCTTAAGATGTTATCTATTCTTCCTTAGTAACTTCTAATACGCCCAATGCTATGTTAACAAGCTTTAATGTAAACCTCTCATGTGCTTGCCAATGGATGACTTTATTTTTTTCCGATCCTTTGATGATTGTACATGTTATGAGTAGTTCAATTCATGTAGTGCTTTATAAGCCAATTACTATGTGAATCTGTTTTCTCGGTTCTTTTTAAGACCTGGAGTAACTAGCATTCAAAAATGAAAGGGTATAGGTATGCTAAACAGGTAGAGATAGTCGGGTCGAGGTATCACAGGTCTGTCATTCCAAGCTACTATGACAAAATATGTCCAAAGATTACCGATCAGCAACCCGTGAACTGCATCGTCCACGAGGACTTTGGTAGCCCTAAGGTTAAAAGAAAGAAACTCTAGTGTTATGACCTACAAGATGGAGCTCAACAGGTAGAACTTACACTCGCCAGACAGATGACAGAATTGCCTCAAAAAAGAAAGGAAAGAAGAAGTCCAGCTACAAAGCTGAAAAATAATCTCCACGGACTTACACCATGGCTGAGTCGGGGCAATCTCTAACACCCTAAACGCAATAGACAATTACCTAAG
Organism: Phalaenopsis hybrid cultivar; assembly: GCA_002079205.1. Classification (NCBI taxonomy): domain Eukaryota; kingdom Viridiplantae; phylum Streptophyta; class Magnoliopsida; order Asparagales; family Orchidaceae; genus Phalaenopsis; species Phalaenopsis hybrid cultivar. The sequence goes on from JXCR01042493.1 coordinate 6,437, forward strand.
TAGAAATCTATGTCGGGTCAGTCGGGTTAAAGAAGCTCTAGGGCTTCTCTTCAGGATATGCAAATATAAATGCAGTTATCTACTACAGTCCTAAGCGTGGAGGCTCTATTATATGACTTAAGATACAACCCATTAAAATTCGGCTCGAAAGCAATGTAGGAAAGTAAAGTGCGAATTTTAAAGTCTTTAATATTTTAGTATTAAAATTTTCATTATCTTGAATGTTTATTAGGATTTTGTAGCAAATTTTAAGTCCTAAAGAGAATACATTACATTCAAGATTCCCAGATAAACCATAAAAAGAAACAATGAAATTCATTTCAAGCATTCAAGCATGCAATAAGGCAGAAAAATAAATCAAATCAAAATAATTAGAGGCATGTGTCGCTGAGTCGGCAATGTATCCCAAAAAAGAAAAAAGTGGCTGAACTCCGATCATAATTATATATTGCAATATTAAATGTAGAATTAAGATATGAGACATGAGCTACTGCTCATCGTCCCGTATCAAGAGGTTCTCGAGCTAAAATATCTTAGATCCCATGCCAAATTATTTCTACTACAAGACTCCTCATGACTCTAAAAATATATAGGAAAATAAAAAATGACTTTAAAACATACATACTCACACATTGTGCATCACACTAGTTCAGTGGATAGGAAGCGTGACTCGTGACGTGAAATATCTACTACCCTCTTGGTGGCGTCGTAGGGAGTGAGATAGATGGCTCGTGAGCGAGTGAATTCCTCCCAAAGTGTGCAAGTGTCCATCCTCGTGCATACAACATCAGATGTGGAGAAGACACTTGCTTAAAGAGACTCCAAACATTGTTATTCAAAGAGGCACCCAAACATGCCACATGCAAAGCATGCAAGATAAAAATATTTTACGTGCAATGACATTGTAGACATCAAGTCAAAATAAAATTTTCATACACATGCAAATAAACATGCAACATGATGCAAGAAGAATTCAAACTGGATCGTAGTTGCCAGTCAAACTGAAATGATGGGTTAATCGCTCCAGGACAATCAATCAGACCCAAAAGATTGGGTGATCGGCTTCGGATGGCATATCAAACCTAAAGCTGGTGATTAACACGACATAATCAATCATACCCAAAATAATATGGCGATCGGACCGGGGTGGTCGACCAAACGCAGAATATAGGTCGATCGGAATAGGACAACCAATCAGACCTAAAGAGGGTGATCGTATTGGTGTGGTCGATAAAAACCTAAAGTATCGGGCGATCAACTCGAGACGATTAATTGCACCCAAAGAAGGTGATCAACGCGGCGTGGTAAGTCGAACCCAAAGTAGGTGATCAACATGTGGCAGTCGATTAAACCTAAAGATTTGGCGATTGAGTCGGATTAGGATGACTAATCAGATGTAAAATGAGCGTTCAAACAGGTGCAATCAATCAAACCCAAAAGATCGAACAATCGAGCCGGGGCGGACGACCGAGCCGGTAAAATGAGTTGATCGAGCTAGAACGATTGATCAGACCCAAAGTAGGTGATCGAATCTTGAAGATCAAGTGATCAGGTTGGAACAACCGATCAAACCTAGAAGATCAGGTAATCAGATGTGGACAACAGATCGAACCCAAAGTGAGTGATCAATTAAACCCAAAAGATTTGGATTGGGCGAACGAGCCGAGACATCCGATCGGACCCAAAGCAGGTGATTGTACCGATGCAGTGGATCGAACCCAGAGGAATGGGCTATCGAGCCCAGAAAATGAGTCGATTGGGTCCAGACGGTCGACCGGTGCAATCAATCAAACCCAAAAGATTAGGCGATCGAGCCAGGTGGTTGGTTGAGCGTGGAAAATGAGTCGATTGGGTCGGGACCGCTGATCGAACCCAAAGAGAATGATCTAGCAGGTGTGGTCGATCAAATCCAAGATATTGAGCGATCAAACCAGGTCTGCCAATCGAGCATGGAAAATGAGTCGACTGAGTCGTGACAGCCGATCAGACATAAAGCGGTTGATCGAACTGATGTGCTCGATCAAACACAAAAGATCAGGTGATCTGGATGGGGTGGTCCACCGAACTGAAGTGTTCACGCAATCACACATACGATAGATGACATGATCAACATACAAAAATGCAAAAAATGAACACACTTATGCAATGCAACCCAAAAAACACTCGACGACGCATCTAACTCATCTTAACGACCTCATGTAGGTGCCTAGGGTTGGAGCTCTTGGATTCTCGGCATAGTCGCCTTTGGCTTTGGCGAGGAAATGTGTAGAAATTCGCCCTCCAATTTTTCGTAGGAGAAGTTCTTCACCGTTCGTAGGGCGGAGTAGCTACAAAGTTTTTTCCGTCCTACGAAACTTCCACGATTTTGCATAATGAGCAAGCTACAAAGCACTTCCCATTCTTCATGATCGAACGGTGCAGCTTTGTAGCTTTCTCATCCTGCAAAATTGTGGAAGCTTGGGAGCTTGGAAGATTTCGTTCGATGGAATGGGAAATGTTTTGTAGGTGAAATTGAGATTCTAACCCGCTTAGATGAAAATTGAGATTCTGACCGTTCGTAAGAAAGCTTGGAAGCCCCAAAACCATGAGAAAATTGAGATTCTGACCCGCTTAGGTATAGATTTAAGGCTAATAAGGGAAACTCTCGGATTCGCTAGGATCCAATGAAATCTTCCTAAACCTAGAACTTCCTCTAAGTAATCAACTGTCGATCCAAAGGCGTGTGGCCATGTCGACTCGTGCCAATTGACCAACTTGCGTCGTGTGAGTGACCAAACCCACGACACCTAGTCAACAACTAATCCTAGTGCTGGCTAAGAAAGAAAACACAAAGGGTTTAACGATCTCACTTGTGCGGAGGATGCAGACATGTTTCTTCTCGTATGAGGAAGCTTTCTTTAACGGTAGGAGATAAACCCACATTTTGGCGAGGCTTTAACAAGCTCCGTTCCACTCCTTCAAAAAACGAAGAAACTCTCATCTAGAAGGAGAGAGTGACGAGACTCTGACGAAGTTCCGAGCTTCGGTGATGTTCCTGCGGTGCTTCGACGATCCTTCCCCAAACTAGGATGAAACTCACCTTTAGTGTATGAGAGCAGTAACCTTGCTACTTTGCTAGCCAAACTCCTACTCAAGGAAAAATCCCCACACACGCAAGTTAAGTGGTAGAGGAAAATGAAGGAGGGGAGGAAGAAAAAAGGTGGAAGAAGAGTTTCTTATGGAAGAAGAAGAAAGGGAAGAGAAAGTAGAAGCTCTCACTCTCATATTTTTCTTAAGCTCTCCACCTCAAGGCCTTCAAGAAGATGCCCTAACGCCAAGGAAGAAGAAGAGTTCTCCCTTGCCCTCTCAACCACTCCAACCTTCAGCCCTCGAAAAACTGAAAATGAGAGAGATAGGGAAGAAGTGACACTCCCTTAGGTTAAATCAGCTCACCCAAGGAAATCCCCAACTTGCCCCCTTGATGAAGCCAAAAATAACTAATGAGAGGTACTTAGAGCATGCCAAATGAGGTTGAACCCATGGGTTTAACACCCTTCATGTATTTCTCCTCAAGCCTAAAGAGATTTCTGCAATGTCCGCTCATTAGGGGGTGCACCGACGTCAAATCAGCGTCAAAAATAGGCTTTTTGGCTAGCTGAAAATAAACCGACACCTAGGTGTAGCACTCCTAGAGCCTAGGCACCCAGTCTGGTGCCAAGGCATGAGGCCTTTAGCACTTGGGCACCACCCAAGAGGCGCCTACTTTCCGAGGGCTTAGGAAAATGACTATTTTTTAGCATCTGAAAGGGCATTTTGGTACTTAGGTGCCTGTGGATGACACCGAGGTGCTGATCTAGCCTTGAAACCCTGAGTTACATCAAGAGAGCCTAATGGGGATTTTCTCAATTTGTAAGCTATGAGAGACTCCATATGAGTGAATTGTAGTCTCATAACTTCAAAATTAAGTATTTTGATATGTGATTCATCGGGAAAATCACAGCCAAAGGTTGCCCCTAAACTACGATGCTGGTAGGGCGCCCTGAATCCCAACTTTTCTTTAGTGTGTAGGAGGACTCCATTGCTTCCCTTGCCACTAGAGGCTTCAGACGAATGTGTGGTGACTTCTTAATGCCAAAACGAGCACCAAATCTATCTCGTGTCAACTAAGGTTAAATCACCGCCAACCCTACTTTGTTCCCCGAACAAGTGTTAGAGAGTTTTGGATGTGTGTTTTAAGCTGTGGGATGCTACAGACGAACCATAGACTATTCAAGTCATGCTGGTGGACACTCATAAAGAGATAATTTTTATAGTAATATATTTCATATTTTCATAGTTTATATATAGTTACTAGACATAATATTTTTGTGTTATCTTACATTACGTTATTATGATATTTTAATAGGCATCATAATGGTATACAATAGTAACTTAAAAAGTATTTCAAGCTTCAATGAGTATTACACTTTATGGAGGCATCTTAAAGGAAATTAAGTTGAAAGGTTATGAAGCCATTAATATTTGATTTCTAAATAAATAATATTGACTTGGAGACTCACCCAAAAACCTTCAAATAGCTAATGAATGTCCAAAGGAAAGTTAACATTCATTCTTAACCATTCATGCATCTATGTCATCCAATATACTTATGAGGTGACCACTCCTCTGCCACAGATGTCAGACTAACTCCTACAAAGATGAAAATAAACCATATACTTTAGGACTTTCAATTTTAAGTATAACAGCAGGACAAAATTTGATTGAAAATTGAATTTTGAGGTATTTTGATGAACACCTCCCACTTTGGTATGGTGGCCATGAGCTTTCATTAGTGAGGAGTTTTTTTCATGCAATAGTTTAATATTAAAACTATTAAATATAATCACTCTTTCTTCTTTAATGCATGTGCAATATATTTCATTTTTTTTAATGGTGAATTGACACTCTAAAGTCAATTTAGCCAAACTGAGTCAAAGTTAGCTTTTTTTAAACTAAATTACATGCATTTTGGCATATAAAAAGAGCTTTAATTTTTACCNTAAACTTTACATAAAATTGTTATGTTATGCACTCTTCCTCTAAACTATAGAACCATCCTTTACTCTTATGAATATATTGTAAGATGTCATTTGGATAGAGCCATAATTTGGATAGAGAAGATTGGTAGAATTGAGGAGGGCAAGAGAGTGAGTTAGAAATGTTATGATGTGAAGCTAAATAAAAAACTAACCTTATTTGAGATTTAGTTATTTCTTGAAAGGTTGTTGTTTTCATATTTTTGAAGTTTGTAATTTTGATTTTATTTTTCCTTTTTTTTTCATATTTTTCATCATATTTTACTATTAAAATGAGTTATTGATCAATTTTTGAGATACTTAACCATTAAAATTTTTATACTTGTCCTTTTTAAAGCAAATAAAAATTAATGATATTTAAGAAGGGTGGGCACCATAATAGTAAAGAATGAAAAATGATATTAAATAAAAGATTAGGGTCTCATAAAAAATGAGAATGCATTCAAAATTAAATGATAGAGTACAAAATAGTAAATACTTATGTAGGAGCCTATTACATATTACATATCTCCTCTCCTTGAAAATGATCATCCATTTTACTAGAATATCTAAAGATTTTATAACTACGAGGTTCCTCAAAAGAAAGATCATAAAATTTTTCAATGTAATCACAATGCATTATCCATAGCTCCTGTGCTCTACTTAAGTCTAGTATGTCCTGTTAATTTGTTTGTGTGACAAGATTTTTCGTAAAAGTTATTCTAAGAGTGATACATAGACAACAAACCTTTTGAATCTCCAAAGCCTTACTAAGAGCAAAGAAAAGTGATGAGTATTTGATGCAAAAGTATAAATTTGGTAAATAAAAATATAGCATATGAAAAGAGTAACTTAGTTGTTAAATACATATTATAAACATAATGGCACTGATTACTAAGGATTTAGCTAGAGCATATAATAAACAAGTCAATATTATGTTTATTCTGAAAATTAACAAGTATAAATTTGGTAAATAAAAAAAAATATTATTTGAATGACACGGCTTTAATTATGTAAGATAAACTTAATGATACTAATTATATATAATTTGAATAACTTCTATTAAAGAATCAACACTAATCCTATAATGACTAATAAGAGAAGGCAGCCTAAGAAAATGTAAAGGGAAACTAATACCAATAAAATTTTATGGTTGGCAACATTTTAGAAGACAAGTCTCTATTATCACCAACTTCATAACTGGAACCCCAATAATTATATATCTTCAAGTCACACTGAAAAATTTAAAAAATGCATCTGGACTTCCATAGTGTATCGCCATCTTGTGTAGGGTCCTTTGAAAGTACCCAATTTACAAGGGAATACATATAAGAAAATTGAAGCTATTCCATTTAATCTTCAAGATAAGAGAATTTAAATAGTAGTAAAAATGAAAATAAGTAAAATAAATCCAAATATCTGATTAAAAAACATTGCAACAATATGGAGAAAGGGAGCTGATCCAAACTAGGAAAATAAGTAGACATAATTTCTAATTGATCCAGAATGAAGAGGGAGACAAAAAATAAAAAAAACTATTGTGGAATGACTTTTAAAAAAAACCAAATAAACCTAAGACCTTCACCTTTTAGGAGAAACTACAAATATTATATGAAAAATTATATCTCTATGGTAATAAACCAATATATTATAATTAAAAAACTTAAGAAAATATGTAAAGAAATGACATATATCACCTTTAAAACAATCATGGTTTTAGAAAGAAAAAAAAACTAGAGAGCTAATAAACTAGTTATAAATGGTATAAAAAATTGCATGATGATAATAGATGGTATTAAAATTTATAGCAGTCAGGGTAAAAAAACACACAAATGAAAGAGGATCTAGGAATTATAAAAAAAATTTCATGCATTTTAGTAATTAAAAGCATTATGAGGCATACACATTTAGCCAAGTTTGAATTAATATAAAACACTAAAAAATTAGGCTATATTAAGTTGTATTTTACTTTTAATATATAAACTATCACATAGCCAAGGGATAGATTTTTATGACAATTGATTTTTAGACTATGAATAGATAAGTTGTCTTAAGAAAATTAGTTGAACATATATGTGACATCAAATTTTGTTTTGAGTCATGTAATAGTAAGTAAAGGCAAAAATAAGTGGGGTGATATTAACTTGGCCAGTAACTTTAGGAATGATATTTTATCAAAGCATATGCTAGATAATATGAGAATTTTAGACAATAGTACTAATTAAGTTTTGATGATTAGGTAGAGGTGAGTATAACAAAACTTTGTTTATATCAATTAGTTGTAAGTAGGATTTGTAGCAATAATGTGTGGACAAAAAAAAAACTTGATATGTACGGATATGTATGTTGATCTTTAGTGGTTTTCTAAGCTTGTTGACAGTAGGTACAAGATTTTATGGTGGTGCATTCAAAGTTGATAAGTAGGTTAAACAAATTTGTAAAATTAATGCAACATAACTTGAATAGCTGAGGAGGATTTTCTAAAGTGCTTACATGCAATAGCATAGTTCATGTCTTTAAATAATGCTTTTGTTGTGGGATGGATAGGCACGGTCTAATACACAATCTCTTGTTTGCCATGAGAACTTGTTTTAATGGACTCAAACCTCTGAAGAAGAATTAAAGAAGAGATGTTAGAAAAGCTAAAGAACAAGATTCAGTTTCTATTTATAAAACAAAAAATATGAGCTTTAATAGATCATATATTATGATATTAATTATTTTCTACATTGAACTTTCTAGTAATTGTCTTAATGTATAAAAAATAAGATAGTTTAATAAAGAGATGACGATCATATATAAATAAAGAAAAATGTTTAATTCATAAAATGTTTCTCCTATTTATAAAGAACATGATATAATGATAAGGGGTTTGTATTATGATATTTTTGCATGTATAGACTTCTCTTTTGACTACTTTCTGGCTCAATTGACTAAGCATAGTTAGCTTCAAATCGATGGGATCATCTCGGTTAGCTGAGCTTGATAAGTATGGGTCGATCAACTGATCTAGTCTGACTGTTAATCATTGATTCCTAGTGAAGCGCCTCTAATGCATTCATGTGATGGTCGAAGATGTTGTAGAACTTTATCTTCCCTTGGATCAACTTAACTGAAAGGTAGACTATTGTATTAGGTTCTTTTTTACAGTGATTGGCTCAGTCGCTCTTTTCTCGGATATGTGTGTTCGTATGTGCATTGTAAATATATGAGAAATGAGTGATATGAATGTAGATCTTTTAAAAATATTAATGTATACTAATTTGAACTAATGGCAATGGGGTATGGCAGAAAAAAGGGGAGCTTTGACCAAATGATTGGCGACTGACGACTGGAAATGTCCTACGTGGCTANCTTGATATGTAAAGATATTTATGTTGATCTTTAGTGGTTTTCTAAGCTTGTTGACAGTAGGTATAAGATTTTATGGTGGTGCATTCAAAGTTGATAATTTGGTTAAAGAAATTTGTAAATTAATGCAACATAACTTGAATAACTGATATTTGGGATAAGAGTTTAGTGCCAACAAAAGTTTTATAATTTGAATAACGAAGATGCTCTTGCATTATAAATTTTAGTTAATGTTGGAGGATTTTCTAAAGTGCTTACATGCAATAGCATAGTTCATGTCTTTAAATAATGCTTTTGTTGTGGGATGGATAGGCGCGATCTAATACACAATCTCTTGCTTGCCATGAGAGCTTGTCTTAATGGACTCAAACCCTTAAAGAAGAGAGATGAAAAATGATCAATAATGTTTAATTCATAAAATGTTTCTCCTATTTATAAAGAACATGATATAATGATGACATTACATTTTTGCCCCTACTTTGAAGGGGTTTGTATTATGATATTTTTGCATGTATAGATTTCTCTTTTGACTACTTTCTGGCTCAATTGACTAACCAGAGTTGACTTCAAATCGATGGGATCGATTCGGTTAGTTGAGCTTGATAAGTATGGGTCGATCGACTGATCTAGCCTGACTGTTAATCCTTGATCCCTAGTGAAGCGTCTCTAGTGCATTTATGTGATGGTCGAAGATGTTGTAGAACATTATCTTCCCTTGGATCAACTTTACTGAAAGGTAGACTATTGTGTTAGGTTAACTTTTTTATAGTGGTTGGCTCAGTTGCTCTTCTCTCTGATATGTGTGTTCGCATGTGCATTGTGAATATATGAGAAATGAGTGATATGTATGAGATCTTTTAAAAATATTAATGTATACTAATTTGAACACAAAGGTATGGCAGAAAAAAGGGGAGCTTTGACCAAATGATTGGCGACTGACGACTGGAAATGTCCTACGTGGCTAGCTCCGTCACTGACAAACACAAGCAAACTGAGACAGCAATGTAACGGAGAGTGACGGACTCTCCCATCACCATGAGCATGCTGGAACCCTTCGTCCTCCTTTCCGCACTTCTACGCTTCAGCCCCTCATAGAAGTTAAGAATCCTAAACGAAATAGAGGGATCGCCAATCGTAGCTTCTGGGCTTTCCCTGCGGCGATTTCTTCGGAGTTCTTTCAGCTGGAGATGGCCAGGCTAGATCCGAAACCCTTGGTTGGTTAATGGTGTTTATTGATGTATCGGTCTGCGATTTTGGTTCTTCGAGGCCGAACCTCTCTTGGTGAGCTCTTCGGTTTCCTGGAAGCTCATTTTGTTTGCGCCCACTAACGGTGTGAGATTTTCCTTNTCCAATCACCATGAGCATGCTGGAACCCTTCGTCCTCCTTTCCGCACTTCTACGCTTCAGCCTCTCATAGAAGTTAAGAATCCTAAACGAAATAGAGGGATCGCCAATCGTAGCTTCTGGGCTTTTCCTGCGGCGATTTCCTCGGAGTTCTTTCTGCTGGAGATGGCCAGGCTAGATCCGAAACCCTTGGTTGGTTAATGGTGTTTGACGTATCGGTCTGCGATTTTGGTTCGTCGAGACCGAACTTCTCTTGGTGAGCTCTTCGGTTTCCTGGAAGCTCATTTTGTTTGCGCCCACTAACGGTGTGAGATTTTCCTTGATCCATGAACTGAGTGATGGTATTTCTTTGTTCTGGCGTAGAAAGTTTGTTTTCCTGTAAAAATGAATTTTTAGTTAGGATTTCGTGAGTTTCATGTAAGTGGATAAATGGATGCTCTAAAAGACGCGGCTTGGTAGCTTTAATGGAGTGGGGAGTATCGATGGTCTCTCTTTTTCTCACTATATCTCCAATGCATTTTTGTTCCTGAGAAACGTAATACAGTTTTCTTTAGAAATAGTTTACTTCTAAAATTTCGGGAACTCTAGCAGCTTGTTATTATTCTGCATCGTTGGTTTTTTCCTTGACACTTTCTTAATGCAAACCTCTTTCGTTAACTAACAAATTCATAATCCATTTGTTCGTCATTGACAAATGGTTTTCTTGCATTTTGATTTTATTTGATTGCATTTTAAGGTTTGTTCTTTTCTGCTACTGTCAGTAAGCTAAGGAATGCAACTGAAACTTTTTTGCAGATCAACTAGGGATTTTGAAGCTTGATTGAGAGAAATTACTGCTTTTTGGATGTAAATAAATAGTGACTTCCATAGGATTTTCAGTATTCATCTAATAGAATTTTGGAGGTATTGTGCGTTATCTATTTCAAGATGGGAGCAAATTGTTGTGTAGCTGCAAGGGGCAAACCGTTGCCTACTAGGAATGTTCATGAGGTGTCTACTTACAGGAACAGTAGATACTCCCCTTCTTGGAGCTTTCGGTGGGACAACAGAACTCACATTGAGGACATTGTGGAAAACATGGTGTATTTTTCTCATCATAACAGTGGAAATGCTACCTCTGAAGTTAAGAGTGCAGCAGATACAGAAACTGATGGCCTTTCTGATAGTGAAAGTCCACCTAAAGCTTTTTCATCTTCCCAATGGAGAAAGCCCTGTGTAAGTGAAGGCTCTAATAACTTCAAATTCATTGCTTCAGGTAAGTTGTTTGTTTTGTTGATCACTTTTGTATTGCTTGCGACTTCGTGTGCTTGTAAAATGTTAATTAGCTGGGCTCCTTCTAATAACTGATTAATCTTCTGCAAGTATGACTTATTCTACCATATTTATGAGCAGCTTTTAGAAGGATAATTAAGAAGGTATCTGGAATTTGGAAGGACTTATATATTGCCTGGAATATATATGTGTGTGTGTGTGTGTGTGTGTGTGTTTATATTATTAGCATGATAAAGATGCAAGAAAAGAAATTAATCATGTATTTTGCTTGCTGTAGGGTGGGCACAAACTGAAATTTTGTTTAATTTAGAATCTCCCCTCCTTTCTTTCTATCAGGATTCATGAATAGTTTCAGTCAATTTAGCAGATTTAAAGGACCATGGAGAGTTAACGCAGGAGTTTTAGTTTTCCTTTAACCAACTTATTGAAAAAAACTCTGTTCAATCAATAATCCCATCATAATTACTTCATTAAATGCAATGAATATGCAATTTAGACGGTTCCAAGTTATTGAGATGAATAATACTTGGTAAAGTTTTTCCATTCTTGACAATAACTGAACTCAGACCTTTATATATGATAACTATTTGGCATCATATTTTCTTTCTCCTCATCACTTTGACAAGTTATTTGCTTCAATGACTTTATAGTAATCTTGTATTGCACTTCAACATATCATATGCTGTCATAATCTTCTACTTAGATTGAATTTTATTGCTCGTATATCCATTTCACTTTAAGTATCCGACAGATATGATACAAGGATCTGTATTATTTGAAAGCCATAAGAGTGTTGACCTGAAACAGTATTTACTTTGATTTCATTGTGATTGGAGGTCACAGGATCAATTAACAAGTAGAACCTTTTTACAAATGCAATTTTCCGATGCTGATATTTCAATTGCATGACATAAACCACCAATGAGTGTTTACAATTATAGAACAAGGACTATGTAATGTTTTACTTGCGTCCCTAATAACGTAGGTTTTGATGCTAATAGGAGACTTTCTATCAACTATGGCCTTCGATTAACTTTAGAGGCGAACAGGAATGAAGAAGGCAGCTTCAAGTAGGGTGTCGTAGTCAGCGGCTAGGCATTAATAGAGAATTGGAGGGCTGCATAGATATTTCTGTAGCTATAACAAAAGGCCAAAGAACCAACGGTTTGTTTCACTTAGGCCACTGTAGCCATGCCTTCAGTTAACTACAAGAGCTTGTAGGACTAGTCTACAAAAGAAGACGAGGAAGACGGGAAATATTTTAGATTTTATGGACTTCCTTTCTTATTTTTTTAGGAAATATAACCTTTTTTTATGGTCAATCCAGTAAGGATAAGTTCTAATCCTTTGCTAAAAAACATCCATAAAGAAAGCAGACTTGTCTACAAATAATGGTCTTAGATAAATTCAAACAAAATGATAATACTCGTAGAAATTATCTTAATATTAAAATTCAAATAAAACTAATCTAAATAATTAAATGAAATTTAAATTCATTCTTATCCTGCTCTAAGATGAAATTCAATCTAACAAATTTGTGTCAAAAACTTGTCTTTTTCTCATTTGATTGTCACTTGATGATTCGTTCTCACTTTTAGACTCCTATAAAACTTCTCCAGTATTAATGTTGTGATTTGAGAATCATCATTGTTGGCAATTTATTTATGAAAATCAAACAATTTTAACTTTAAAGGACACCTCTTTTTGAACTTTTCATTATCTGATGCCCAAAACACAATCAAAAGTGATTTGATTGATCTCTTACTAAATTTAATATGCATATCACGGGTTCCTCGTTAAGTTGGATTTCACCCTTATGAAAATAATGCTCGTAATAAGTAGTTTTACTACTATATTATTTGAATTTTCTTGGTAATTGATATTTTAGGGGCCTCTATTATGTTTTAAAGAACCTTGGATGTTTTACTTCTATAATAATATATTTTTTGTGTGTTGGCCAAAACTGACAACAACAACAACAACAACAAAGCCTTAATCCCACTACGTGGGGTCGGCCACATGAATCCTTTTTCTCCNGTCGTAAACGTCATTTTGTGGTGTCATTTGACGGCAAAACCATGCGAACAGAGGACTTGAGCCATATTTTACTGGTATGTAATTACTTTGATTATGCATATAGAAATGCATTTGATATGAAATTCNATCGTAAACGTCATTTTGTGGTGTCATTTGACGACAAAACCATGCGAACAGATGACTTGAGCCATATTTTACTGGTATGTAATTACTTTGATTATGCATATAGAAATGCATTTGATATGAAATTCGCTCTTTGTGAGCTGAAGTTATTTAGAAATTTGTCACCCTCGACAAACTATTGCAGAAGACGGATGAATTTTTATCTAAGCTTTTAAGTGATTGAATTTTAACTAGAGTGTTTTAGTTGAATACTTTAAAAGTTTTGATTTAAAAGATTGACATCTCCGGTTGAAATCTTAGATCAACATGACCATTATCGGGAATTTGAACATTTAAAGTATTTATATTTGAAACTGGGAAATTTGGTTTTATCAGTTTAATTTTTTCAAATTATAAGTCATGTCAACTCCTATCTTTATAGGTAGGACGATCAGACAAGCAGATTTGAACTTGTAAATTTTTATCTTTAGAATTTGAATATTTATCACAAAATTAATAAAGGAGGATCAAACTAGTAGAATGGACCTTGCAACTCTATCTTATAGAAACTTAGAAGAATCCTCTGATAGTTTAATCCATCTTTAATCTCAATTAATTCAAGGTTAATCAAACCTAAAAAAGCCTTTCAAAAGTCAAAGAACACTGGGTTAAATCTTGACCAACCTTATGGATCTAGTTAGTCCACTACAAGGGTTTCAACTGATTGGAGTTGGATAAACCTAAGCTTAGCATTATTAAGTTAGCTAACTCAATGTGTTTTAATTGTTGGGTCCTTTGGGTTTCTATAAGGTCGTTGATATTTGATTAGGTGTGGGCAGAGCTTATGAAGCCTAAGAAGTTGACTAATGTGGCTAATTTAGTCTAACCTTATACTCAATTCAACCCATAAGAAACAAACTGACGCAGGAGCTTTTGGGTTGAACTGATTGGTTCAGCAAGAGCACCGGTCTAATAGGGAGGTTGGACGGGCCAACTTAGGCTAATAAGCATGATCTGCCGCCCCTCCCACTATTTTGCCTATTATAAATATATGTTATTGTTGTTTAGGGTTTAGTTTTGCTGCACTCTGTTTTCAGATTTTTGCCTCTGCACATTTCTCCCTTCATAGGATTGAATCCAATGACGGAAAGATGCTTCGACTGTAACTCGTCCAATGTGATGTGTATCTTTCCTGTTCTTTCTTGTTGCTATTCCCCTTTGTTGTCGTCCGCCCTCCTTTGTTGTTCTTGTTGCCGCCAACCTCTCTTGTACCCACTACAGTAGTCGCCAACCCCTCTCGACACCCCCACCTACTGTCCCTACCCCTCATGCATCCACTCCAGCTGACGCCAGCCCTCTTGGCAAGCCCACATGCTATCCCAAACCCACCTGCAATCTATCTGTTGCTGTCACCCTCCAGCAACCCCTCTGCCACCGCAAATCCCTCTTGCTTCCTTAACCAACGACCACCCTTCCCCCCTCTAGCACCACCTCCGTTGCCGTCACCTCCCAACATTGTCGTCTTTTCCCTAATACGCTATTTGTGTCGTGTGTTGTTTCATTTATGTTTTCGAGAGTTTCGTTGTAATCTCCTTTTATNTTCTAGCACCACCTCCGTTGCCGTCACCTCCCAACATTGTCGTCTTTGCCCTAATACGCTATTTGTGTCGTGTGTTGTTTCATTTATGTTTTCGAGAGTTTCGTTGTAATCTCCTTTTATAGTTCAACAATAATATTCGTGTTTCGGTACATTTTGGGTTAACTCCGATATCACTAACCTGATGTGGCTTGAACTAATGTCAGTTGAACCTATACATAGACCCAGTGAATATTAATTTATTTTGAAGAAAGATACAAGCATGTCTCAAACCTATAAACGCCCAACCAAGTAATTAGTGACCATACCACTTTTACTAGAATCTTAGGTAAATATAAAGCAAACCTGATTTATGATGAGGATAAACTTTGGGTGGGACATTAAAACTGAGGATCTCTACTTCAATAGTAACCCCTAGAATTCAATTAAACCTAGCATCATTTCTACGAGTCANCGTACCCACCTTAGTGCTCCCCCGTTAGTACTATAAACGAGTGAACACTATCATAGTCAAGCAAGCACATGCAATCAACATATGTAGTTCATATTATTCATACATTTATTTCATTCAATTCCATATATTCTATATTCATTTACATAATGCNCTGATTGCATGTGCTTGCTTGACTATGATAGTGTTCACTCGTTTATAGTACTAACGTGGGAGCACTAAGGTGGGTACATATATGGAAAATGATATTGATATTTGAAACATCTTAAATGATATAATTTTAGACGGTGCTTCTATGACAGTTCTACAAATATAAAATGATATATACATATTGTTGATATATTAAAACAGATTGAATGTTATGAAATATCGTGATCGGTGATATTTATAAATTATCAAATATTTTATCTGATTTATTAAAAAGTTTAGCTGACATATATATTGTTTCATTTTCGTTATGTTACTGTAGTTTAGAAGTAGATGTACCCACTGACATTTATAGTTTATTGTTTTAATTTAATATTACAGGTTTAATCATTTCTTTAAAAGATGAACAATAAAAGATGAAATGTTTATAAAAGATGCAGACAATCAAAATTGAGATAAATTTAGCCGTATTAATTTTATTTTTTTTTATAAGTTCTCTTTGATTAGTAAAATTTTTGTTATATAAAATGAATATAGAAAAATTTAGTTTTCATCGTCTGATCGTCTGTTCCCATTTTAATTAATTTCAAACTCTAGGTTGGGTCGTGACAATTTTCATCTTTCTTTTTATTTAGTTTTTTTAACGGTTAGGATTGAGGTGCTCTTTACAGCGCCACAACACTACTCCCAGAAAAAAAAAATTTTGTGCTAAAAGTCGAGAGTATGGAGTATTGGAGTGTAGTGTTAGAGCGTCTCAGTGCTACATCGCAACGCCGATTTTGGGAGGGATTTCGATTTCTCTTGTGCAACAGAGTGCAAGTGTCATTGTGTCAAAAGCGTAAAGTGGCTTGAGTTTACAGTAATATGATTTTCCTTATTTTTTTTCATAGTTAATTTCTTAATATGACATGACTCCGTGATTTTTTCCCTTTTTCTAGTTTTTCCACGTTAAATTTGGTGTTTTATTCGTTTTGTTTTTGTTAGTTTTTGCTCAAAGTTTTGCTTCAGATCTTTCCAATCGATTCCCACAATTTACTTCTCCCTACAACTACCAAAGGAAATGCATTATCAACAAAATTCTTTATCCATTAATTACCTTCCCATGGCTCAAAAATGTCAAGAATGTATTTGTGCGGCGCAAATGCATTCTTCTTTGCAAAAGTGTTTTGATTTTNTATGGCTCAAAAATGTCAAGAATGTATTTGTGCGGCGCAAATGCATTCTTCTTTGCAAAAGTGTTTTGATTTTCCTTTGTAGGACACATCGCAATGCTTCATTAGCAAATTCATACTACTTCTTAATTTTACTCTTGCATTTTAATGGATGCAACACAACTACTGCAGTATTGCTATTTGGGCATCCTCTTTTACCCAATATGTGTATATATATTTTTTATATAAATCATTCTTTATGTTTTTTGCTTGTTAATTTACAAAAGGTCTAATGTGTGATTCCACTATGAACTTAAGCTTTATCATTTGCAATATACTACAACAAGAACAACAAGCCTTTATCCCACTAAGTGGGGTCGCCTACATGAATTCGTTTTCTCCATTGTGTACTATTAAGTGTCATATTTTCATTTAATTCTAATAAATTAAGATCATTTTTATACAACATGCCCAAATCTGTTTAGGTCGACCTCTACTTTCTTAACATATTTCAAATCTAATACATTTACTCTCCTAACAACGTTATCAGATTGTTGACATTTAATGTGACCAAACTATCGTAAGGCTACTCTGTTTAATCTTGTCTGACACTAGAGTTACTCCAACATTTTCATGGATATATTCATTTCACATTNAAGTGAAGGCAATCAAAATGTAATCAAAACCATGAATAGTTATGTAATGGTTTACCTTCAGCTACACAGACATCTAAAAAAAGGAAGAAAAGCACGATTTTCAAAAAAAATGATGAAGCGTATTCTGTCACAAGTTTAAAAGTCTCTATGATTGAAAGATCTTAAAGACCAACCTTCTTATCAATTCAAGCAGAAATTCAAAGAAATAAGTGTCTTCTCAGTTTTGGCCAACACACAAAAAAAGATATTATTATAGAAGTAAAACATCCAAGGTTCTTTAAAGCATAATAGAGGCCCCTAAAATATCAATTACCAAGAAAATTCAAATAATATAGTAGTAAAACTACTTATTATGAGCATTATTTTCATAAGGGTGAAATCCAACTTAACGAGGAAACCGTGATATGCAGATTAAATTTAGTAAGAGATCAATCAAATCACTTTTGATTGTGTTTTGGGCATCAGATAATGAAAAGTTCAAAAAGAGGTGTCCTTTAAAGTTCAAATTGTTTGATTTTCATAAATAAATTGCCAACAATGATGATTCTCAAATCACAACATTAATACTGGAGAGGTTTTATAGGAGTCTAAAAGTGAGAACGAATCGTCAATTGACAATCAAATGAGAAAAATATAAGTTTTTGACGCAAATTTGTCAGATTGAATTTCATCTTAGAGCAGGATAAGAATGAATTTAAATTTCATTTAATTATTTAGATTAGTTTTATTTGAATTTTAATATTAAGATAATTTCTACGAGTATTATCATTTTGTTTGAATTTATCTAAGACCATTATTTGTAGACAAGTCTGCTTTCTTTATGGATATTGTTTAGTAAAGGATAAGAACTTATCCTTACTGGATTGACCATAAAAAAAGGTTATATTTCCTGAAAAAATAAGAAAGGAAGTCCATAAAATCTAAAATATTTCCCATCTTCCTCGTCTTCTTTTGTTGACTAGTCCTACAAGCTGTTTTAGTTAACTGAAGGCATGGCTACAGTGCCCTAGTGAACCAAACCGTTGGTTCTTTGGCCTTCTGTTATAACTGCAGAAATATCTATGCAGTCCTCCAATTCTCTATTAATGCCTAGCCGCTGACTACGACACCCTACTTGAAGCTGCCTTCTTCATTCCTGTTCACCTCTAAAGTTAATCGAAGGCCATAGTTGATAGAAAGTCTCCTATAGCATCAAAACCTACGTTATTAGGGACGCAAGTAAAACATTACATAGTCCTTGTTCTATAATTGTAAACACTCATTGGTGGTTTATGTCAAGCAATTGAAATATCAGCATCGGAAAATTGCATTTGTA
>JXCR01042493.1:27469-64909 GCA_002079205.1 Phalaenopsis hybrid cultivar
GGGGGGGGGGGGGGGGGGGGGGGGGGGGGGGGGGGGGGGGGGGGGGGGGGGGGGGGGGGGGGGGGGGGGGGGGGGGGGGGGGGGGGGGGGGGGGGGGGGGGGGGGGGGGGGGGGGGGGGGGTAATTATCCATAGAGGCTAGCGCCTATGAGAAACCTTGAACCCCACCCCACATTAAAAAGGCCCGCAAAATGAGGGCGAAATCTCTGGGTAGTGTCTTATCTACAATCCAATCCGCCTTGTGAAAATTCAGCCTTCTAAAACTCTCTCAAAACAAAAATAAAAATAATTGTGGAGTCTTCTGAGGAGTGGTCATGAATTTTTGGAGCCAACAAGATAGGATAGTCCAGGTTCATTTCTCTTTTGACATTCAATCGGTTTACACTATCTAGGGGGCATCATGATATTCTTCCCAGAGGCTTTAGAGTAGCTTAGTGGATCCCAATCTTAAAAAAAGCTTTTATATTTGGATGAAGGCACATTAAAGCCACCTTGGAATCAACCCTCTTTTGACCCTTTTTATTAGGCGTTAATAGTGACATCATTAAACCAACTTATTTGAATGTTATACATGATGATAATGAACGACTAAACAGAAAANTTTCTCGTATATTCATAATGCACATGCAAACACACATATCAGAGAGAAGAGCAACTGAGCCAATCACTATAAAAAAGTTAACCTAATACAATAGTCTACCTTTCAGTAAAGTTGATCCAAGGGAAGATAATGTTCTACAACATCTTTGACCATCACATGAATGCACTAGAGGCGCTTCACTAGGTATCAATGATTAACAATCAGACTAGATCAGTCGATCGACCCATACTTATCAAGTTCAGCTAACCGAGCCGATCCCATCGATTTGAAGCCAACTATGCTTATTTAATTGAGCTAGAAAGTAGTCAAAAAAGAAGTCTATGCATGCAAAAATATCATAATTACAAACCCCTTCAAAGTAAGGGGAAAAATGTAATATCATCATTATATCATGTTTTTTATAAATAGGAGAAACATTGAATGCACCACCATAAAATTTATAATGCAAAAGCATCTTCGTTATTCAAAGTATAACACTTTTGTTGGCACTAAACTCTTATCCCAAATATCAGTTATTCAAGTTATGTTGCATTAATTTTACAAATTTCTTTAACCTAATTATCAACTTTGAATGCACCACCATAAAATCTTGTACCTACTGTCAACAAGCTTAGAAAACCACTAAAGATCAACATAAATATCTTTACATATCAAGTTTTTTTTTTTTTGTCCACACATTATTGCTACAAATCCTACTTACAACTAATTGACATAAACAAAGTTTTATTATACTCACCTCTACCTAATCATCAAAACTTAATTAGTATTATCAACCTTAAGATTTTTCCAACCTTAATTAGTATTATTGTCTAACAAAGCTTTGATAAAATATCATTCCCAAAGTTACTGACCAAGTTAATATCACCCTACTTATTTTTGCATTTACTTACTATTACTTGACTCAAAACAAAATTTGATGTCACATATATGTTCAACTAATTTTCTTAAAACAATTTATCTATTCATAGTCCAAAAATCAATTGTCATAAAAATCTATCCCTTGGCTATGTGATAGTTTATATATTAAAAGTAAAATATAACTTAATATAGCCAAATTTTTTTAGTGTTTTATATTAATTCAAACTTGGCTAAATGTGTATGCCTCATAATGCTTTTAATTAATAATATGCATGCAAAATTTTTTATAATTCCTAGATCCTCCTTCATTTGTGTGTTTTTTTTACCCTAACTACTATAAATTTTAATTCCATCTATTATCATCATGAAAATTTTTATACCATTTATAACTAGTCTATTAGTTCTCTAGTTCTTTTTTTTTTCTTTCTAAAACCATGATTGTTTAAAAGGTGATATATGTCATTTCTTTACATATTTTCTTAAGTTTTTTAATTATAATGTATTGGTTTATTACCATAGAGAGATAATTTTTCATATAATATTTATAGTTTCTCCTAAAAGGTGAAGGGCTTAGGTTTATTTGGTTTTTTTAAGTCATTCCACACTAGTTTTTTATTTTTTTATCTCCCTCTTCATTCTGGATCAATTAGAAATTATGTCTACTTATTTTCCTAATTTTGATCAACTCCCTTTCTCCATATTGTTGCAATGTCTTTTAATCGGATATTTGGATTTATTTTACTTATTTTCATTTTTACTACTATTTAAATTCTCTTATCTTGAAGATTAAATGGAATAGCTCCAATTTTCTTATACGTATTCCCTTGTAAATTGGGTACTTTCAAAGGACCCTACACAAGATGGCGATACACTATGAAAGTCTAGATGCATTTTTTCAATTTTCAGTGTGACTTGAAGTGATATAATTATTGGGGTTCCAATTATGAAGTTGGTGACAATAGAGACTTGTCTTCTAAAATGTTGTCAACCATAAAATTTTATTGGTATTAGTTTTCCTTTACATTTTCTTGGGCTGCCTTCTCTTATTTTTCATTATAGGATTAATGTTGATTCTTTAATAGAAGTTGTTCAAATTATAAATAATTAGTATCGTTAAGTTTATCTTACAAAATTAAAGCCGTGTCATAATTTTTTTATTTTTTTGTTTACCAAATTTATACTTCTTAATTTTCAGAATAAACATAATATTGATTTTTTAATATATGCTCTAGCTAAATCCTTAGTAATCAGTGCCATTATGTTTATAATATGTATTTAAAAGCTAAGTTACTCTTTTCATATGCTATATTTTTATTTACCAAATTTATACTTTTGCATCAAATATTCATTACTTTTCTTTGCTCTTAGTAAGGCCTTGGAGATTCAAAAGGTTTGTTGTCTATGTATCAATCTTAGAATAAGTTTTACGAAAAATCTTGTTACACAAACAAATTAACGGAACATACTAGACTAAAATAGAGCACAAGAGCTATGGATAATGCATTGTCATTACACTGAAAAATTTTATGAACTTTCTTTTGAGGAACCTCGTAGTTATAAAATCTTTAGATATTTTAGTAAAATGGATGATCATTTTCAAGGAGAGGAGATATGTAATATGTAATAGGCTCCTACATAAGTNGTTATACTCACCTCTACCTAATCATCAAAACTTAATTAGTATTATTGTCTAAAATTCTCATATTATCTAGCATATGCTTTGATAAAATATCATTCCCAAAGTTACTGACCAAGTTAATATCACCCCATTTATTTTTGTCTTTTCTTACTATTACATGACTCAAAACAAAATTTGATGTCACATATATGTTCAACTAATTTTCTTAAGACAACTTATCTATTCATAGTCTAAAAATCATTTGTCATAAAAATCTATCCCTTGGCTATGTGATAGTTTATATATTAAAAGTAAAATATAACTTAATATAGCCTAATTTTTTTAGTGTTTTATATTAATTCAAACTTGGCTAAATGTGTATGCCTCATAATTCTTTTAATTACTAAAATAGATGCAATATTTTTTATAATTCCTAAATCCTCTTTCATTTGTGTGTTTTTTTACCCTAACTACTATAAATTTTAATACCATCTATTATCATCATGCAATTTCTTAAACCATTTATAACTAGTCTATTAGCTCTCTAGTTTTTTGTTTCTTTCTAAAACCATGATTGTTTTAAAGGTGATATATGTCATTTCTTTACATATTTTCTTAAGTTTTTTAATTAAAATTATTGGTTTATTACCATAGAGAGATAATCTTTCATATAATATTTGTAGTTTCTCCTAAAAGGTGAAGGGCTTAGGTTTATTTAGTTTTTTTAAAAGTCATTCCACACAAGTTTTTTTTTTAATCTCCCTCTTCATTCTTGATCAATTAGAAATTATGTCTACTTATTTTCCTCGTTTGGATTAGCTCCCTTCCTCCATATCGTTGCAATGTCTTTTAATCGGATATTTGGATTTATTTTACTTATTTTCATTTTTACTACTATTTAAATTCTCTTATCTTGAAGATTAAATGGAATAGCTCCAATTTTCTCATATGTATTCCCTTGTAAATTGGGTACTTTCAAAGGACCCTACACAAGATGACGATACACACTATGAAAGTCTAGATGCATTTTTTAAATTTTCAGTGTGACTTGAAGAGATATAATTATTGGGGTTCCCATTATGAAATTGGTGATAATAGAGACTGGTCTTCTAAAATGTTGTCAACCATAAAATATTATTGGTATTAGTTTCCCTTTACATTTTCTTGGGCTGCCTTCTCTTATTTTTCATTATAGGATTAATGTTGATTCTTTAATAGAAGTTGTTCAAATTATAAATAATTAGTATCATTAAGTTTATCTTATAGAATTAAAGCCGTGTCATTCAAATAACATTTTATTTTTTTATTTACCAAATTTATACTTGTTAATTTTCAGAATAAACATAATATTGATTTTTTAATATATCCTCTAGCTAAATCCTTAGTAATCAGTGCCATTATGTTTATAATATGTATTTAAAAGCTAAGTTACTCTTTTCATATGCTATATTTTTATTTACCAAATTTATACTTTTGCATCAAATATTCATTACTTTTCTTTGCTCTTAGTAAGGCTTTGGAGATTCAAAAGGTTTGTTGTCTATGTCTCAATCTTAGAATAACTTTTACGAAAAATCTTGTAACACAAACAAATTAACAGGACATACTAGACTTAAATAGAGCACAAGAGCTATGGATAATGCATTATGATTACACTGAAAAATTTTATGAACTTTCTTTTGAGGAACCTCGTAGTTATAAAATCTTTATATATTTTAGTAAAATGGATGATCATTTTCAAGGAGAGGAGATATGTAATATGTAATAGGCTCCTACATAAGTATTTACTATTTTGTACTCTATCATTTAATTTTGAATGCATTCTCATTTTTTATGAGACCCTAATCTTTTAGTTAATCTCATTTTTCATTCTTTACTATTAATGTGCCCACCCTTCTTAAATATCATTAATTTTTATTTTCTTTAAAAAGGACAAGTATAAAAATTTTAATGGTTAAGTATCTCAAAAATTGACCAATAACTCATTTTAATAGTAAAATATGATGAAAAATATGAAAAAAAGGGAAAAATAAAATCAAAATTACAAACTTCAAAAATATGAAAACAACAACATTTCAAGAAATAACTAAATCTCAAATAAGGTTAGTTCTTGATTTAGCTTCACATTTCTAACTCACTCTCTTGCCCTCCTCAATTCTACCAATCTTCTCTAAAATTATGGCTATATCCAAATGACATCTTACAATATTCATAAGAGTAAAGGATGGTTCTATAGTCTAGAGAANTCTTTAAGGACAAGTATAAAAATTTTAATGGTTAAGTATTTAAAAAATTGATCAATAACTCATTTTAATAGTAAAATATGATGAAAAATATGAAAAAAGGGATAAATAAAATCAAAATTACAAACTTCAAAAATATGAAAACAACAACATTTCAAGAAATAACTAAATCTCAAATAAGGTTAGTTCTTGATTTAGCTTCACATCATAACATTTCTAACTCATTTCTAACTCACTCTCTTGCCCTCCTCAATTCTACCAATCTTCTCTGAAATTATGGCTATATCCAAATGACATCTTACAATATTCATAAGAGTAAAGGATGGTTCTATAGTCTAGAGAAAGAGTGCACAACATAACAATTTTATGTAAATTTTATTGCAATGATAAAAAATTAAGAAATGATATATATATATATATATATATATATATATATATATATATATATATATATANGTATTCAAAGGTTTTTTTTTATTTAATATTTTATGATTGTTATAGGAGCCATCCCTTATGTTTTTGAAACCTTCAGATGTGATTAGTGGGATATTGAACTAGTGGCAAAGATACTAAGGTTAGAAAAGAAAGGTGAACCTCTTCTTTGGTAAATAACAACAAGATGATTTTCTTGAATAATGATTTACAAATAAAGAGGGCACAATTTGAAAAATTACTAGAAAGGGAATTAAAAAGATTTTTATATTATATTATTTTTGGTAAAAATTAAAGCTCTTTTTATATGCCAAAATGCATGTAATTTAGTTTNTTTTACAAATAAAGAGGCCACAATTTGAAAAAAATACTAGAAATTTTTATATTATATTATTTTTGGTAAAAATTAAAGCTCTTTTTATATGCCAAAATGCATGTAATTTTGTTAAAAAAAGCTAACTTTGACTTAGTTTGGCTAAATTGACTTTAGAGTGTCAATTCACCATTAAAAAAAATGAAATATATTGCACATGCATTAAAGAAGAAAGAGTGATTATATTTAATAGTTTTAATATTAAACTATATTCTTCACTAAAGAAAGCTCATGGCCTCCATACCAAAGTGGGAGAAGGTCTTCATCAAAATACCTCAAAATTCAATTTTCAATCAAATTATTTCTTTAGAATTGAAATTACAAAATAATACAAATTTATAATTTTGTCTTGATGTTACACTTGAAAATTGAAAGTCCTAAAGTATATGGTTGATTTTCATCTTTGTAGGAGTTAATCTGGCATCTGTGGCAGAGGAGTGGTCGCCCCTAAAGTATATTGGATGACATAGATGCATGAATGGTTAGGAATGAATGTTAACTTTCCTTTGGACATTCATTAGCTATTGGAAGGTCTTTGGGTGAGTCTCCAGGTCAATATTGTTTATTTAGAAATCAAATAATATTGGCTTCATAACCTTTCAACTTAATTTCCATTAAGATGCCTCCATAAAGTGTAATACTCATTGAAGCTTGAAATACTTTTTAAGTTACTATTGTATACCATTATGATACCTATTAAAATATCATAATAACGTAATGTAAGATAACACAAAAATATAATGTCTAGTAACTATATATAAATTATGAAAATATGAAATATATGACTATAAAAATTNAGACAAATATCAAAAATAGCTCATTTATGTCTCATACCTTAGTTTTAATTTTATATTCTTTCATGTTTGGGATCAGGATGTATATATTCAAAGTGTAATTGCTTCCTTTTCTTTTTATTGGGATATATTATAGCATCCAACTACAATGAACATTTATTATTTATTCTTTTATTGTGTATTTATTTGTTGTATTGATTGATTTTATAGCTCTTTTTTTGCCTATGTTTATTTGAGATGTTATTTATACAATTAAGCTTCTATGATAAAATAGTTTTATATAAATATAATAACTTGTAAATAAACATAAAATCAACCATAGGAAAAACTATTTCTTCAGACCTATGACCACCATTTTTTTTAATAAAATGATCTTGAAAAGCTCTTATGAATAAGAATTTATAGGCTGCATATTATGCTTCCTATATATATCATGAGGGAGAATTCCTTAATAAGCATAGATCCAAGGTTGGTTCACAAGCATAACACAACCACCACATCAAGGATAAATACCATTGTATTATTTGTATCCCATAAAGCATAGTTGATTAATTTACACTTGTCTGAAAACAAGATTTCATTTATTTTCGTAGTGGCCTAGAGCATCATAATGTGTTTATTGGATTCTTTAACCCATGCAAGATTATATAACCAATCCAAATAGTTTGACACTTGTGGTCAAATCATTCTTATTCTTCTCCTTCGGTAGGCATAGCTCTCATATTTTAAAAAAAGATAAGATCTATAATCCTTTTTAATTCTACTAAAAAGATTCATATAATTCTAAGTTAATGTACTTTCTTGACTTTGAGTTTAACAAATATCTAAGTTAATGTACTTTCTTGACTTTGAGTTTAACAAATATTCTTGTATGATATGATTTTTGATTGTTGACAATGATTCTTGGNATTTTTTTTAAATATTTTATGATTGTTATAGGAGCCATCCCTTATGTTTTTGAAACCTTTAGATGTGATTAGTGGGATATTGAAGTAGTGGCAAATATACTAAGGTTAGAAAAGAAAGGTGAACCTCTTCTTTGGTAAATAACAACAAGATGATTTTCTTGAATAATGATTTACAAATAAAGAGGCCACAGTTTGAAAAAATACTATAAAGGGAATTAAAAAGATTTTTATATTATATTATTTTTGGTAAAAAATAAAGCTCTTTTTATATGCCAAAATGCATGTAATTTTGTTAAAAAAAGCTAACTTTGACTTAGTTTGGCTAAATTGACTTTAGAGTGTCAATTCACCATTAAAAAAAATGAAATATATTGCACATGCATTAAAGAAGAAAGAGTGATTATATTTAATAGTTTTAATATAAAACTAAATTCTTCACTAAAGAAAGCTCATGGCCACCATACCAAAGTGGGAGAAGGTCTTCATCAAAATACCTCAAAATTCAATTTTCAATCAAATTATTTCTTTAGAATTGAAATTACAAAATAATACAAATTTATAATTTTGTCTTGATGTTACACTTGAAAATTGAAAGTCCTAAAGTATATGGTTGATTTTCATCTTTGTAGGAGTTAGTCTGGCATCTGTGGCAGAGGAGTGGTCGCCCTAAAGTATATTGGATGACATAGATGCATGAATGGTTAGGAATGAATGTTAACTTTCCTTTGGACATTCATTAGCTATTGGAAGGTCTTTGGGTGAGTCTCCAGGTCAATATTGTTTATTTAGAAATCAAATAATATTGGCTTCATAACCTTTCAACTTAATTTCCATTAAGATGCCTCCATAAAGTATAATACTCATTGAAGCTTGAAATACTTTTTAAGTTACTATTGTATACCATTATGATACCTATTAAATATCATAATAACGTAATGTAAGATAACACAAAAATATAATGTCTAGTAACTATATATAAACTATGAAAATATGAAATATATGACTATAAAAATTCTCTCTTTATTAGTGTCCACCAGCATGACTTGAATAATCTATGATTCGTCTGTAGCATCCCGCAGCTTAAAACACACATCCAAAACTCTCTAGCACTTGTTCGGGGCACAATGTAGGGTTGGCAGTGATTTGACCTTAGCTGAGAGAAACCACCATCAGAGGGGCTCATTCAGAACACGAGACAGATTTGGTGCCCGTTTTGGCATTTAGAAGTCACCACACATTCAGGAGCCTCTAGTGGCCAAGGGAAGCCATGGAGTCCTCCTACACGCACTACAGAAAAGTTGGGATTCAGGGCGCCCTACTCGCGTCGTAGTTTGGGGGCAACCTTTGGCTGTGATTTTCCCGATGAATCACATATCAAAATACTTAATTTTGAAGTTATGAGACTACATTTCACTCATATGGAGTCTCTCATAGCTTACAGATTGAGAAAATCTCCATTGGGCTCTCTTGATGTAACTCAGGGTTTCAGGGCTAGACCAACACCTCGGTGCCATCCCCAGGCACCTAAGTACCAAAATGTCCTTTAAGATGCTAAAAAATAGTCATTTTCCTGAGCCCTCGGAAAGTAGGCGCCTCTTGGGTGGTGCCCAAATGCTAGGGGCCTCATGCCTTGGCACCAGACTGGGTGCCTAGGCTCTAGGAGCGCTACACCTAGGCGTCAGTTCATTTTCAGCTAGCTAAAAAGCCTATTTTTGGCACCGATTTGACGTCGGTATGAGTCGACATTCATAAATCTCTTTAGGCTTGAGGAGAAATACATGAAGGGTGTTAAACCTATGGGTTTAGCCTCATTTGGCATGCTCTAAGTACCTCTCATTAGTTATTTTTGGCTTCATCAAGGGGGCAAGTTGGGGATTTCCTTGGGTGAGCTGATTTAACCTAAGGGAGTCTCACTTCTTCCCCATCTCTCTCATTTTCAGTTTTCGAGGGCTGAAGTTTGGAGTGCTTGAGAGGGCAAGGGAGAACTCTTCTTCTTCCTTGGAGTTAGGGCATCTTCTTGAAGGCCTTGAGGTGGAGAGCTTGGGAAAAATGTGAGAGTGAGAGCTTCTACTTTCTCTTCCCTTTCTTCTTCTTCCATAAGAAACTCTTCTTCCACCTTTTTTCTTCCTCCCCTCCTTCATTTTCCTCTACCACTTAACTTGCGTGTGTGAGGATTTTTCCTTGAGCAGGAGTTTGGCTAGCAAAGGAGCAAGGTTACTTCTCTCCTACACTAAAGGTGAGTTTCATCCTAGCTTGGGGAAGGATCGTCGGAGCACCGCAGGAACATCACCGAAGCTCAGAACTTCGTCAGAGTCTCGCCACTCCCTCCTTCTAGATGAAAGTTTTTTCGTTTTTTGAAGGAGTGGAGTGGAGCTTGTTAAAGCCTCGTCGAAACGTGGGTTTCTCTCCTACCGTTAAAGAGAGTTTCCTCATACGAGAAGAAACTAGGCATCCTCCGCACAAGTGAGATCGTTAAACCCTCTGTGTTTTCTTTCTTAGCCAGCACTAGGATTAGTTGTTGGCTAGGTGTCGTGGGTTTGGTCACTCACACGAGGCAAGTTGGTCGATTGACACGAGTCGGCATGGCCACACGCCTTTGGATCGACCGTTGATTACTTAGAGGAAGCTCTAGGTTTAGGAAAATTTTATTGGATCCTAGCGAATCCGAGAGTTTCCCTTATTAGCCTAAGATCTATACCTAAGCGGGTCAGAATCTCAATTTTCTCAGGGTTTTGGGGCTTCCAAGCTTTCTTACGAACGGTCAGTATCTCAATTTTCATCTAAGCGGGTTAGAATCTCAATTTCACCTACAAAACATTTCCCATTCCATCGAACGAAATCTTCCAAGTTTCCATGCTTTTTCCATCACAATTTTGCAGGATGAGAAAGCTACAAAGCTGCACCGTTCGATCATGAAGAATGGGAAGTGCTTTGTAGTCTGCTAGTTCTGCAAAATCGTGGAAGTTTTGTAGGACGGAAAAAGCATTGTAGTTACTACGCCCTACGAATGGTGAAGAAATTCTCCTACGAAAAATTGGAAGACAAATTTCTACACATTTCCTCGCCAAAGCCGGAGGCGGCTATGCCGAGAATGCAAGAGCTCCAACCCTAGGCACCCACATGAGGTCGTTATGACGAGTTAGACGCATTGTCGAGTGTTTTTTGGGTTGCATTGCATAAGTGTGTTCATTTGTTGCATTGTGGTATGTTGATCATGTCGCATATCGTATGTGTGATTGCGTGAACACTTCAGTTCGATGGACCACCCCGTCCTGAACACCCAATCTTTTAGGTTTGATCGAGTGCACCGGTTCGATCACCCGCTTTATGTCTGATCGGTTGTCCCAGCTCGGTCGACTCATTTTCCATGCTCGGTTGGCAACCCTGGTCTGATCGCTCAATATCTTGGATTTGATCGACCGCACCTGTCAGATCATTCTATTTGGGTCCGATCAGCGGTCCCGACCAAATCTACTCATTTTCTGCGCTCAACCAACCACCTAGCTCGATTACCTAATCTTTTGGGTTTGATTGACTGCACCGGTCATATTACCCACTTTGGGCACAATCGACTGTCTAAACCCAATCGACTCATTTTTCGGGCTCGATAGCCCATTCCTCTGTGTTCGATCGACTGAACCGGTACAATCACCTGCTTTGGGTCTGATCGGATGTCCCGGCTCGTTCGCCCAATCCAAATATTTTGGGTTTAATCGATCACTCGCTTTGGGTTCGATCTGTTGTCCCCATTTGATTACATGATCTTCTAGGTTTGATCGGTTGTTCCAACTTGATCACTTGATCTTCAAGATTCGATCACCTGCTTTAGGTCTGATCAATCGTTCCAGCTCGATCAGCTCATTTTATCGGCTTGATCGTTCGCCCCGGCTCGATTGCCCGATTTTTTGGGTTTGATTGATTGCACCTGTTTGATCGCCCACTTTACGTCTGATCAGTTGTCCTAACCCGACTCAATCGCCCAATCTTTAGGTTTAATCGACTGCCACATGTTGATCACCCACTTTGGATTCGACTTACCACACCGTGTTGATCACCTTCTTTGGGTGCAATTAATCGTCTCAAGCTGATCACCCGATATTTTAGGTTTTTATCGACCACACCAATACGATCACCCTCTTTAGGTCTGATTGGTTGTCCTGTTCCGATCGACCTATATTTTGTGTTTGGTCGACCACCCCGGTATGATCGCCAGATTATTTTGGGTATGATTGATTATGCCGCATCAATCACTAGCTTTAGGTCTAATCTGCCATCCGAAGCCGATCACCCAATCTTTTAGGTCTGATCGATTGTCCTGGATCAATTAACCCATCCTTTCAGTTTGACTAGCCACTACGGTCATGTTGCATGTTTATTTGCATGTGTATGAAAATCTTATTTTGACTTGATGTCTACAATGTCATTGCATGTAAAATATTTTTATCTTGCATGCTTTGCATGTGGCATGTTTGGGTGCCTCTTTGAACAACAAAGTTTGGAGTCTCTTTAAGCACCCCCACTTATGGTGTCTCTTTGGCGCCTACACTTGTAAGTGTCTTCCCCACATACGATGTTGTATGCACGAGGATGGACACTTGCACACTTTGGGAGGAATTCACTCGCTCACGAGCCATCTATTTCACTCCCTACGACGCCACCTAGAGGGTAGTAGATATTTCACATCGTGTTAAGCACGAGTCATGCTTCCTATCCACTGAACTAGTGTGATGCATAATGTGTGTTCACATAAGTACTTTTTTTTTAGAGTCATTTTTTATTTTCCTATATACTTTTTAGAGTCATGAGGAGTCTTGTAGTAGAAATAAGATATGGGCACTTGATCTAAGATATTTTGGCTCGGGAACCTCGTGATAGGGGACGATGAGCAGTAGCTCATGTCTCATATCTTAATTCTACATTTAATATAATTAAGATCGAGCATATATATGCGGAGTTCAACCACTTTTTTCTTTTTTGGGATACATTGCCGACCCAACGACACTGGCCTCTAATTATTTTGATTTGACTTATTTTTCTGTCTTATTGCATGCTTGAATGCTTGAAATGAATTTCATTGTTTCTTTTTATGGTTTATCTGGAAATCTTGAATGTAATGTAGGCTCTTTAGGACTTAAAATTTGCTACAAAATCCTAATAAAATATTCAAGATAATGAAAATTTTAAACTAAAATATTAAAGACTTTAAAATTCGCACTTTACTTTCCTACATTGCTTTCGAGCCGAATTTTAAATGGGTTGTATCTTAAGTCATCTAATAGGGCCTCCACGCTTAAGACTGTAGTAGATAACTGCATTTATATTTGCATATCCTGAAGAGAAGCCCTAGAGCTTCTTCAACCCGACTGACCCAACATAGATTTCTACTTAGGTAATTGTCTATTGCGTTTAGGGTGTTAGAGATTGCCCTATCTCAGCCAGGGTGTAAGTCCGTGGAGATTATTTTTCAGCTCTGTAGCTGGACCTCTTCTTTCGTTTCTTTTTTGAGGCAATTCTGTCATCTGTCTAGCAAGTGTAAGTTCTACCTGTTGAGCTCCACCTTGTAGGTCATAACACCAGAGTTTCCTTCTTTTAACCTTAGGGCTACCAAAGTCCCCGTGGACGATGCAGTTCACGGGTTGTTGATCGGTGTTCTGTGGACATATTTTGTCATGGTAGCTTGGGATGACAGACCTGTCAAACCTCGACCCGACTATCTCTACCTGTTAGAATAACTATACCCTTCCATTTTTGAATACTGGTTACTCCAGATCTTAAAAAGAACCGAGAAAACAGATTGACATAATAATTGGCTTATAAAGCACTACATGAATTGAACTACTCATAACATGTACAATCATCAAAGGATCAGAAAAAAATAAAGTCATCCATTAGCACGCACATGAGAGGTTTACATTAAAGCTTGTTAATATAGCATTGGGAGTATTAGAAGTTACTAAGGAAAAATAAATAACATCTTCGGATAGACAGATAATATATTATAATCCCAAGCTGCTAATAATGTGTTCTTCAATTTGAGTACTTTTATATTTGAAATCAACTCATCAAGGGAATAAAATTTTTCGACCTTAAGAGTTTTCCAACTTTTTCACTATGAAAGCATGTTTTAGATCTGACAAGCTAAGTCTTCAGTACCAAAATTATATTGCATGACTCAACATATGTAGTGGAACAATAAAGGGTGTTGGCATACAATGTTATGGATCTTAGAAACATACAATAACATACAAATATATTCAAGGATTTGTGGAAGCACAAATAAGGGATGAAAGCCATCTGGAAGAAAGGGGTAAGATTGTTGGGACAAAGATTTTCTTCTCATATAGCTAAATGTTGAGAACATTATTTTAAATAGAATGGAATTCCCATTTGTATGCATATTGTTAATCAGACACATAGAGGATAAACATGCACAATATGGGTGATAGTATGCCTCTTGAACAATTCCAACAAAGCTTACAAGAAATACTAACATTTAAACCTCACTTGATGAGGTTATCCATAATTTTTTATCCTTTAAGCATTGACATCTAACAACATAAAGCATGCTTAATTGAGTGACATTTAGACTACATAAACTTCCACCAATGAAACTTCACATGATCATCAAAGATGTTATTTTTTGCCATTAAAGTATAGAATGAATCCATTCGGCCTCGCAAAATTAGATCATTGTCATTAAGAGAAATAAGAACAGAAATACCTCAATTGCACTCGAACTTAGGATTATGCTTTGTTTGAACAGGCGTTTAGGCTCTGTTCTATTCTACAGAAAGCAGGCAAAACAGAAATGCTTCGTTTGGGTCGCAACGGTAATTCTCCCGGTTTTGAATCGCGATTAGGGTGCAGCAATTTGGAATGCAGTTTTTAAAGGAACTTTGCCGTCAAACGAGGCCTTAATAAGATCATCTCGGATCATCCAACATCTCTCATAGATGATGGAAGTAAGTTAAGCATTTGGAGAATAATTAAAGATGGCATTGCATTAACTGTCAAATATGTCAATAACAGACCTACTCTTTAACATTCTTTTTGTGCATAAGGCANATATCATAATAACGTAATGTAAGATAACACAAAAATATAATGTCTAGTAACTATATATAAATTATGAAAATATGAAATATATGACTATAAAAATTATCTCTTTATGAGTGTCCACCAGCATGACTTGAATAGTCTATGGTTCGTCTGTAGCATCCCACAACTTAAAAAACACATCCAAAACTCTCTAGCACTTGTTCGGGGCACAAAGTAGGGTTGGCAGTGATTTAACCTTAGCTAAGAGAAACCGCCATCAAAGGGGCTCATTCAGAACACGAGACAGATTTGGTGCCCGTTTTGGCATTTAGAAGTCACCACATATTCGTCTGGAGCCTCTAGTGGCCAAGGGATGTCATGGAGTCCTCCTACACACACTGCAGAAAAGTTGGGATTCAGGGCGCCCTACCCGCGTCGTAGTTTAAGGGCAACCTTTGGCTGTGATTTTCCCGATGAATCACAAATCAAAATACTTAATTTTGAAGTTATGAGACTACATTTCACTTATATGGAGTCTCTCATAGCTTACAGATTGAGAAAATCCACGTTGGGCTATCTTGATTTAACTCAGGGTTTCAGGGCTAGACCGGCACCTCGGTGCCATCCCCAGGCACCTAAGTACCAAAATGCCCTTTCGGATGCTAAAAAATAGTCATTTTCCTGAGCTCTCAGAAAGTAGGCGCCTCTTGGGTGGTGCTCAAGTGCTAGGGGCCTTATGCCTTAGCACCAGACTAGGTGCCTAAGCTCTAGGAGCGCTACACCTAGGCGTCGGTTCATTTTCAGCTAGCCAAAAAGCTTATTTTTGGCGTTGATTTGACGTCGGTGCACCCCCCCAATGAGCCGACATTGCAGAAATCTCTTTAGGCTTGAGGAGAAATACAAGAAGGGTGCTAAACCCATGGGTTTAGCCTCATTTAGCATGCTCTAAGTACCTCTCATTAGTTATTTTTGGCTTCATCAAGGGGGCAAGTTGGGGATTTCCTTGGGTGAGATGATTTAGCCTAAGGGAGTCTCACTTCTTCCCCATCTCTCTCATTTTCAGTTTTTCGAGGGCTGAAGTTTGGAGTGCTTAAGAGGGCAAGGGAGAACTCTTCTTCTTCCTTGGAGTTAGGACAACTTCTTGAAGGCCTTAAGGTGAAGAGCTTGGGAAAAATGTGAGAGTGAGAGCTTCTACTTTCTCTTCCCTTTCTTCTTCTTCCATAAGAAACTCTTCTTCCACAAGAAACTCTTCTTCCACCTTTTTTCTTCCTCCCCTCCTTCATTTTCCTCTACCACTTAACTTGCGTGTGTGAGGATTTTTCCTCTACCACTTAATATTCGATCAACTCATTTTACCGGCTCGGTCGTCCGCCCCGGCTCGATTGCCTGATCTTTTGGGTTTGATTGATTACACATGTTTGATCGCCCACTTTACGTCTGATGAGCCGTCCTAACCCGACTCAATCGCCCAATCTTTAGGTTTAATCAACTGCCACATGTTGATCACCCACTTTGGGTTCGACTTACCACGTCGCGTTGATCACCTTCTTTGGGTGCAATTAATCGTCTCGAGCTGATCACCTGATACATTAGGTTTTTATCGACCACACCAATACGATCATCCTCTTTAGGTCTGATTGGTTGTCCTGTTCCGATCGACCTATATTCTACGTTTGGTCGACCACCCCGGTCTGATTGGCATATTATTTTGGGTATGATTGATTATGCTGCGTCAATCACCAGCTTTAGGTTTGATCTGCCATCCGAAGCCGATCACCCGATCTTTTGGGTCTGATCAATTGTCCTGGATTGATTAACCCATCCTTTCAGTTTGACTGGCCACTACGGTCTGGCTTGTATTCTTCTTGCAACATGTTGCATGTTTATTTGCATGTGTATGAAAATCTTATTTTGAATTGATGTCTACAATGTCATTGCATGTAAAACATTTTTCTCTTGCATGCTTTGCATGTGGCATGTTTGGGTGCCTCTTTGAACAACAATGTTTGGAGTCTCTTTAAGCACCCCCACTAATGGTGTCTCTTTGGTGCCTACACTTGTGTCTTCCCCACATATGATGTTGTATGCACGAGGATGGACACTTGCACACTTTGGGAGGAATTCACTAGCTCACGAGCCATTTATCTCACTCCCTATGATGCCACCTAGAGGGTAGTAGATGTTTCACGTCGTGTTAAGCACGAGTCATGCTTCCTATCCACTGAATTAGTGTGATGCACAATGTGTGTTCACATAAGTATGTATTCTTTAGTCATTTTTTATTTTCCTATATACTTTTTAGAGTCATGAGGAGTTTTGTAGTAGAAATAAGATATGGGCACGGGTTCTAAGATATTTTGGCTCGGGAACTTCGTGATAGGGGACGATGAGCAGTAGCTCATGTCTCATATATTAATTATACATTTAATATTGCAATATATAATTAGGATCGAGCATGTATATGCAGAATTCTGACAATTTTTTTTCTTTTTTGGGATATATTGCCGACCCAGCGACACTGGTCTCTAATTATTTTGATTTGACTTATTTTTCTGCGTTATTGCATGCTTGGATGCTTGAAATGAATTTCATTGTTTCTTTTTATGGTTTATTTGGGAATCTTGAATGTAATGTAGGCTCTTTAGGACTTAAAATTTGCTACAAAATCCTAATAAAACATTCAAGATAATGAAAATTTTAATACTAAAATATTAAAAACTTTAAAATTCGCACTTTACTTTCCTACATTGTTTTCGAGCCGGATTTTAAATGGGTTGTATCTTAAGTCATATAATAGGGCCTCCACGCTTAGGACTGTAGTAGATAACTGCATTTATATTTGCATATCATGAAGAGAAGCCCTAGAGTTTCTTCAACCCGACTGACCCAACATAGATTTCTACTTAGGTAATTTTCTATTGCGTTTAGGGTGCTAGAGATTGCCCCGACTCAGCCAGGGTGTAAGTCCGTGGAGATTATTTTTCAGCTTTGTAGCTGGACCTCTTCTTTCCTTTCTTTTTTGAGGCAATTTTGTCATTAGTCTGGCGAGTGTAAGTTCCACCTGTTAAGCTCCACCTTGAAGGTCATAACATTAGAGTTTCCTTCTTTTAACCTTAGGGCTACCAAAGTTCCCGTGGACGATGCAGTTCAGGGATTGCTGACCGGTGATCTGTGGACATATTTTGTCATAGTAGCTTAGGATGACGGGTTTGTGATACCTCGACCTGACTATCTCTACATGTTTAGAATCACTGTACCCTTCCATGTTTGAATGTTGGTTACTCCAGGTCTTGAAAAGAACCGAGAAAACAGATTGACATAATAATTGGCTTATAAAGCACTACATGAATTGAACTACTCATAACATGTACAATCACCAAAGAATCAGAAAAAAATAAAGTCATCCATTTGTATGCACATGAGAGGTTTGCATTAAAGCTTGTTAATATAGCATTGGGAGTATTAGAAGTTACTAAGGAAAAATAAATAACATCTTCGGATAGACAGATAATATATCATAATCCCAAGCTGCTAATAATGTATTCTTCAATTTGAGAACTTTTATATTTGAAATCAACTCATCAAGGGAGTAAAATTTTTCGACCTTAAGAGTTTTCCAACTTTTTCACTGTGAAAGCATGTTTTAGATCTGACAAGCTAAGTCTTCAGTACCAAAATTATATTGCATGACTCAACATATGTAGTGGAACAATAAAGGGTGTTGGCATACAATGTTATGGATCTTAGAAACATACAATAACATACAAATATATTCCAAGGATTTGTGGAAGCACAAATAAGGGATGAAAGCCATCTGGAAGAAAGGGGTAAGATTGTTGGGACAAAGATTTGCTTCTCATATAGGTAAATGTTGAGAACATTATTTTAAATAGAATGGAATCCCCATTTGTATATATATTGTTAATCAGACACAGAGAGGATAAACATGCACAATATGGGTGATAGTATGCCTCTTGAACAATTCCAACAAAGCTTACAAGAAATACTAATATTTAAACCTCACTTGATGAGGTTATCCATAATTTTTTATCCTTCAAGCATTGACATCTAACAACATAAAGCATGCTTAATTGAGTGACATTTAGACTACATAAACTTCCACCAATGAAACTTCACATAATCATCAAAGATGTTATTTTTGCCATAAAAGTAGAGAATGAATCCATTCGGCCTCGCAAAATTAGATCATTGTCATTAAGAGAAATAAGAACAGAAATACCTCAATTGCACTCGAACTTAGGATTATGCTTTGTTTGAATA
Organism: Phalaenopsis hybrid cultivar; assembly: GCA_002079205.1. NCBI lineage: Eukaryota > Viridiplantae > Streptophyta > Magnoliopsida > Asparagales > Orchidaceae > Phalaenopsis > Phalaenopsis hybrid cultivar. Next base: position 46,615 of record JXCR01042493.1, read on the forward strand.
GGCGTTTAGGCTCCGTTCTATTCTACAGAAAGCAGAAAAAAACAGAAATGCTTCGTTTGGGTCGCAACGGTAATTCTCCCCGTTTTGAATCGCGATTAGGGTGCAGCAATTTGGAATGCAGTTTTTAAAAGAACTTTGCTGTCAAACGAGGCCTTAATAAGATCATCTCGGATCATCCAACATCTCTCATAGATGATGGAAGTAAGTTGAGCATTTGGAGAATAGTTAAACATGGCATTGCATTAACTGTCAAATATGTCAATAACAGACCTACTCTTTAACATTCTTTTTGTGCATAAGGCAAAACAGCAAAAATTAAAGACTTCATATATGGATTGTTTATTCTTTTGTTTTTCTTATTTCATCATTCTTTTGCAGAGGCTGCACAGGTTCAAATTTTTGTGCTTTTCAGTGGACCCCTTTGCATGAAATAATTTTTTATTTAATAGAATTAAGCATGAAAAACCTATGAAAGGTGTTAATAGAATCATTATTTATGTCAGTGTCTACTTCTATCACCCTGAAAAAAATTAAATAGCACAAAACGCAAGACAACAAATATTTTCTCACTCTCAACTTCATTTTCATTGCTCTATTAGTAAAAAATCACAATATCAATATTATATTGCAAATAGAATAGATAATAAATATAAGAAATATAAACACATCCCATATCATATAAACTGGGAGATATCTACATCGCCCTTTATTTAACATGCACAAATAAAAGCCATAGCTCATAAAAGATAAAAATCAATAATAAAAGCCCGCCAATCACCGATCTCACAACATACAACAAAAAAAGATAGAGTGAGTTATATAGGCTTTATAGANCCATGTCACCATCAATCACCGTCAACCGCCGCTGAGACCATCGGCGACTGACATTGATCGCCGCCAACCGTACCAATTGTCGCCAACCACTGTTGATCGTCGTAGACATCCACNTCATGTCACCATCAATCACCGTCAACCGCCGCTGAGACCACCGGCGACTGACATTGATCGCCGCCAACCGTACCAATTGTCGCCAACCACTGTTGATCGTCGTAGACATCCACCGACTGTCGTCAAACACTACTATTGTTGTCAACCACCACCGACCATCGTCGATCACCGCTGACCATCATCGATCACCACCAATCACCGTCGTCCATCATTGACCAGAAGCCACCAGTCGACGTTATAACTTAGAAAACCTAACAACCCTTTCCGTTCAGTGGGACAATGAGTATTTGAATAATCAACTTACAATAAATTTTTACAACTAGGTCAGATCCCATAGATTTTTCACTTTACAGATTTTTCACGTAAAATTTTCTAATGTCATTACTGATTGTTATTTTTCACTTGATTGTGTGTCAAATTCTTATACAATACTAAAATAATAATTCATTATCTGCCGTCATAAATATTCTACACCATATTTAGTTGGATTTAAAATGAACCAAAANGGGTCAGATCCCATAGATTTTTCACTTTACAGATTTTTCACGTAAAATTTTTTAATGTCATTACTGATTGTTATTTTTCACTTGATTGTGTGTCAAATTCTTATACAATACCAAAATAATAATTCATTATCTGCCGTCATAAATATTCTACACCATATTTAGTTGGATTTAAAATGAACCAAAAAATGTATTAATAATATTATTAATGTCTTCAGCTAATTTCTTTTGCAAATTAATGCTAATAAACTACTTGTCGGAGCACACCTGCAGCCGTGGCAATGATTAAACAAACTCACTAAAAAAACCGACTTTCGCGGCATCTACCTTCGTAGCAGTTATAAAACTATAGCCCGCGGGACAAGATACCAAAATAGTGAATACACGTGGCTACAGATTATGCAGTTGGTTCGTAGTCTCGTGCTACAGGCAAAAAAAAATTATAATAATTATTTGCAAACTATAGAAAAAATATTACGTCAGTACTTCATGTAGAGTTAAGCGCAGAGTTCAATAAAATCACGCCACGTGATAGTGACAAAAAAATAAAATCTGTATGATAACACAATTGTTATTCAAGTATTATTGTGTGTTATTCAAATGTTATTGTGTGTTATTCGAGTGTTATTAATATGTTATTGTGTTATTATAACACTAGAAATATACTCAGAACACAATAACATATGAATAACATACAATAACACCTGAATAACACGGACCAATTTTTTCGACGTGCTTTCATTAGACTCCGCACGTAACTATACGTGCGGAGTGTTGATGTAATATTTTTCGAAACTGTAAACTCCTTTTTTTTCCAAATAATTAGATGCAGACCATCCAAAATATTAATATTTACAAAAAAAAATATTAATAAATTTCTCTAAAAAACAAAATTCTTCTCTATTTGCAAATTACTCCACCTAAAATTTGATATTTATAATTATAAATTTTTGCATGAAAAACTAATTTCCACTTTTAAAAATTAACAATATTAATATTTTCACATCACACTACAAATCTCAGGGTTAAAAATGTAAATTTCAAAAAAGTAGACATAAAATCGAAAACTTTACTCACCGGCGAGCCGGGGGGAGGCCGAATGCCGGAGGATAGGNATGTATTAATAATATTATTAATGTCTGCAGCTAATTTCTTTTGCAAATTAATGCTAATAAACTACTTGTCGGAGCACACCTGCAGCTGTGGCAATGATTAAACAAACTCACTAAAAAAACCGACTTTCGCGGCATCTACCTTCGTAGCAGTTATAAAACTATAGCCCGCGGGACAAGATACCAAAATAGTGAAGACACGTGGCTACAGATTATGCAGTTGGTTCGTAGTCTCGTGCTACAGGCAGAAAAAATTATAATAATTATTTCTAAACTGTAGAAAAAAATATTATATTAGGACTCCGCACGTACAGTTAAGTGTAGACTCCAATTAAATCATGCCACGTGAAGGTGACAAAAAATAAAATAAAATCTGTCCGGTAACACAAGAGAATATTCCTCCCTTGTTATTTAGGTGTTATTGTGTGTTATTCGAGTGTTATTAATGTGTTATTGTGTTACTATAACACCATAAATATTCTCAGAACATACGAATAACATAAAATAACACCTGAATAACACGAGGGGAGTTTCCAAAGTGTACTCTATTTTTTTCCAAATAATTACATGCGATCATTCAAAATATTAATATTTACAAAAAAAATATTAATAAATTTCTCTAAAAAAACACAATTTTCTCTCTATTTGCAAATCAAACCACCTAAAATTTCATATTTATAATTAAAAATTTTTGCATGAAAAAACAAATTTCCACTTTTAAAAATTAACAATATTAATATTTTCACGTCACACAACAAATCTCAGGGTTCAAAATGTAAATTTTAAAAAAGTAGACATAAAATCGAAAACTTTACTCACCGGCGAGCCGGGGGGAGGCCGAATGCCGGAGGATAGGAGTCATACAGACCGGAGGAGACCGTAGCCTTTACGGCGTCCGTGAAAACCTCCCGACCGCCGCCGAAAAAGTTTGGATAAACCGCCGGATCGCCGGTGCCCAGAGAAATGAGCTTCTTTGAAGGATTTACAGCAGCCAGCAGCTCCGCCATCACTCCTCTAATGGAAGACTTCACCTGTCGAACCAGAGGGTTGCATTCCACCTCCTGCGGAACTCCAGCCATGGCTCCTCCGCCGGCGGCTGCGGCGGCGGCGGTTCCGGTGCTCCGCCCCATTGCGTTCTGTTGAAGAAAAACAAAAGGGTTTTTTAGAGTATTGCAGATGTGTATGTTTCCTGATTCGAAGTTGTGCTGGTGAGAACTGAGTTATCTCTGTTTTATAGTCAGAGGTGTATGACGATGTGGTGGTCCGTGGTTGGCTGTTCGGACTTGCTGATTTGGCATTGTGCATCTGGATGTACGAGGACATGGCGGTTGGTGGTTGGCCGTTCGGACGTGTGATTTCCGAACGTAACATTTTATCGTTTTAGAAGAGCGTATATTATGTGCAGACAAATATAAAATAATACTACCATAATACAATCAAAATATGAAGAAAATTTCTCGANGGTTTTTTAGAGTATTGCAGATGTGTATGTTTCCTGATGCGAAGTTGTGCTGGTGAGAACTGAGTTATCTCTGTTTTAGAGTCAGAGGTGTATGACGATGTGGTGGTCCGTGGTTGGCTGTTCGGGCTTGCTGATTTGGCATTGTGCATCTGTTTTAGGACATGGCGGTTGGTGGTTGGCCGTTCGGACGTGTGATTTCCGGACGTAACATTTTATCGTTTTAGAAGAACGTATATTATGTGCAGACAAATATAAAATAATACTACCATAATACAATCAAAATATGAAGAAAATTTCTCGAATATAAGGGGATGGAAGAGCTCTTGTTAGAGAGAGAGAGAGCGAGAGAGAGAGAGAGAGAGGTGCCTGAGAAGTTGGAGCCATGGCAAAGAAGCTCCGGCTGAGGAGACTTTGGAGTTTAGTTGGAGTGACGATGCTGTTAGGGTACTGAAGTTCAGAAGAAAAGTGGTCCTTTTATAGCAATTTGAATGGCTCGAATCCAATGCCGAAATTTAAATATTAANAGCGAGAGAGAGAGAGAGAGGTGCCTGAGAAGTTGGAGCCATGGCAGAGAAGCTCCGGCTGAGGAGACTTTGGAGTTTAGTTGGAGTGACGATGCTGTTAGGGTACTGCAGTTCAGAAGAAAAGTGGTCCTTTTATAGCAATTTGAATGGCTCGAATCCAATGCCGAAATTTAAATATTAAATATTAACTTTTTATTTTAAAATTCTAAATTTTTACTTTTTTAGATTTTTAAATGTGATTTAGTCGTGAATTTAACTTAAATTCACTCGAACACTAAAAAAAAATTAAACGCTCAAACAAACTAAATTTTCTCGTGTTTCGCCTCTTTATTTTCTCGCTCCTTCTCGTTCCTGATTAAATAAATCTGATTGCAAGGCGAATCTATTCTGTCTTCACCTGCGAACTTCTCCACCGAAAATACATTCGAATTTATTGAATTTGATAAATTTTATTTTACGTCAACAAAAAAAAAACACAACAATTATTGAAAATAATATTTAAACCTCCCTCAAAATTTTCATTCAAAGTTTTCATTAATTAATAAAGTTATGAGAGAATTTAAATATTTTATTTTTTATTAGTCAACGAAAAGAGAAACTTTTTATATTAAATATTGCGATATTTTTTTGTTTAAAAATCACATCCGACATTGACTTCTATTTTATTTATTTTTATAATATTTATACGATTAATTATTATTAGTACTTTAATTTCTAAAGAATAAAATAAAATAAAATATATTAAAAATTTAAAATTTAAGATATATGTAAATACATAAATAATGAGTGATATAATGCTTTTTAAACACCTAAATATCATTGAATTTTAAAAATAATATCTCTAATTATTTATTTAATTAAAATTACAAATTTATCTTTTATATTTACATGTTACTATTAAATTAAATTAAATTAAAATAAAATTAAATTAAATTAAATTAGGTCCGGAAGCTCGACAGCATTAGAGCAAAATCACGTGGCATTAAGGAGTCGAGGACAATGTTGGAGATTTGAGGATCGAGAGATGCAGTGCCTTCAAACCTACCCCTTGGTAGGTGGTAACATAAACAGATCCAAATGATGCATGAATAATNCGTTAATTTCTCGATTATCGGGATTTGCGGAGATGCAGAAGATGGGAGATCTGTCTGACCTGGAGGAGGTGGTGGCCGGAGAAAGTCGCGCCTGAGGGGTTGTTAGGGTTGATAACGACGATTGCGAGGGTTCGAGAGTCGGCGAGTTCTCGGATTTGNTGTTAATTTCTCGATTATCAGGATTAGGGTGTTGCGGAGATGCAGAAGATGGGAGATCTGTCTGACCTGGAGGAGGTGGTGGCCGGAGAAAGCCGCGCCTGAGGGGTTGTTAGGGTTGATAACGACGATTGCGAGGGTTCGAGAGTCGGCGAGTTCTCGGATTTGGGAGGGGTCGGCTTCCCATCGGCGGGAGGGGAGGAGGTCATAGTAGCGGCACTCGACGCCGGCGAGCACGCAGGCGGAGTCATAGAGAGAAAAGCCAGGACGAGGGAGGAGGATGTTGCCGCCGGGAATGCCGAGCACAGACAGCGTGGTCTGCAGAGCCTGCGTGGCGCCGACCGTGAGGAAGACATCGCTGTCGCGTAGATGGAGGGGATGGCCGCGCAAATAGCCGGAGCCTTTCACCACGCTCCTCAAGTACTCGGCTACAGCACTGTCAACCCAACAACACTCAATATTTTCTCATAATCAAGATTTCATTTAAGAATACAATCAGCCGTTTACTTCGAGTTGTGTACATCAGAGAGATTATTCAGAGATTATTGGAGATTATATCCGCGTTATATCTCTTGTAACCTATTTGTAACCAACAAATATATGAAAACAGAAGAGCGAAACTTTCTAGAAATTACAAGTAGGTTACAGAGAGATTANGTTATTTAGAGATTATTGGAGCTTATATCCGCGTTATATCTCTTGTAACTTATCTGTAACCAACAAATATATGAAAACAGAAGAGCGAAACTTTCTAGAAATTACAAGTAGGTTACAGAGAGATTANTAACACTCAATATTTTCGCATTATTAAGATTTCATTTAAGAATACAATCACCCATTTCCTTCTAGAAAAAATTGACCTACAATGTTGTGTACATCAGAGAAGTTATTCAGAGATTATTGAAGATTATATTCATGTTATATCTCTTGTAACCTTCCTGTAACCTACAAATATATAAAAACAGAAGCGCAGAACTTACTAGAAATTACAAGTAGGTAACAGAAATATTACATGGATATAACGCGGATATAACAAAAAATATATATATATAGTCGTTAGATGTGTAAATACATAGGAGTTAGGAGTTATGCATGTATTCCTATATTTTTCCACACTTGCACACATGTAATTATTAATATTACAAATATAATAAAGTATTATTATCATTGATTCATATGAATAAATATTTATTTTCATCATTATAAATTGGACTTCAAAATTACACATTAATCTAAATTATAATAAGTTCGGTAGATTTGTAAAAAACATTAGTGACGTATCATTTAGGGTTTAGGGTTGCTCATCAAGAACTCCGGCTCAATAAGAAGAACTCAATGTTACCGAAATTAGTTCAATCCGAGTCAGATCAAACTCTGATAAAGTTTAAACCATCCTTGAAAGTTTTTCAGACATATTTAGAAGGTTAAAAGAATGTGGGATCTAGCAAACCTTTAGTTGAATTGAGCGTCTCGACAAGACAAATCCAACGAGCCTAAGATTGCTCAACTCTAACAAATGTCTAATCAAATGAAGCTCTTCAAATTGTCCAATCAAAGTGATTCATATTTTTGCATTAATTGCACCTAGAATACTATATATAGAGGCTCATCTCTCAAAAAAAACTGGAGGCTTGAAAGAAAACTTAAAGTTTTGAGAAGAAGTTGAAGTCCAGAACCACCCATGTCACCATCGATCGTCGTCAACCGCCGTTGAGACCACCGTCGACTAACATTGATTGCAGTCAACTGTCCCGACTATCACCAACCACTGCTGATTGTCGTATACATCCATCGACTGTCGTAAAACACTACTTTTGTTATCAACCACCACCGACCATCGTCGATCGCCGCTAACCGTCATCAATCACCACCAATCATTGTCGTCTATTATTGACCAGAAGCCGTCAGTCGACGTTATAACTTAGAAAACCTAACAGCTCTTTCCGTTCAGTGAAACAATAAGTCCTTGAATAATCAACTTACAGTATATCAGATCTCATAGATTTTTTACTTTACAGATTTTTCACGTAAAATCTTCTAGTGTTATTACTCGTTGCTATTTTTTAATTGACTGTGTCAAATTCTCATAATAATTCATTATATACCGTCATAAATTTTCTACACCATATTTAGTTGGATTTAAAATGAACCCAAAAAATTGTATTAATAATATTATTAATGTCTTCAGCTAATTTCTTTTGCAAATTAATGCTAATAAACTAATTGTCGGAGCACACCTGCTGCTGTGGCAAAAACTCATTAGCGGCATCTACCTTCGTAGCAGTTATAAAAATATAGCCCGCGGGACAAGATACCAAAATAGTGGAATACACGTGGCTACAGATTTTGCAGTTGGTTGGTAGTCTCGTGCTACAGGCAAAAAAAATTATAATAATTATTTCCAAACTGTAGAAAAAATATTACATCAGGACCCTGTATCTAGAGTTACCTATAGAGTTTAATGAAATCACAATACGTGACGGTGACAAAAAAAATAAAATCTGTCCTGTAACACAAGAAAATATTCCTGATATATTATTCATGTGTTATTGTGTGTTATTCAAGTGACATTGATGTGTTATTGTGTTATTATAACGTCAGAAATATTCCTAAAACACAATAACATATGAATAATATACAATAACACTTGAACAACACGGAGAAAATATTCCCCCGTGTTACCTGACTGATTTTTTTGACAAGATTTCATTGTACTCTGCACGTAACTCTAAGTGCAGAGTCTTGATTTAATATTTTTTTCAAAGTGTAAAGTATATTTTTTTTCCAATTGATTACATGTGAGACGATCCAAAATATTAATATTTACAAAAAATATTAATAAATTTCTTAAAAAGTACAATTTTCTCCCTATTTGCAAATTAATCCACCTAAAATATGATATTTACAATATAAATTTTGCATGAAAAAACAAATTTCCACTTTTAAAAATTAACAATATTAATATTTTCACTTCCCACTACAAATCTCAGGGTTAAAAATCTAAATTTTAAAAAAGTAGACATAAAATCGAAAACTTTACTCACCGGCGAGCCGGTGGGAGGCCGAATGCCGGAGGATAGGAGTCATACAGCCCGGAGGAGACCGTAGCNCGTCGTTCACGAACAACTCGCGTTAGACTCGTTCGTTAAGAAACGAACACGAAAAGTGACTTCACGAATAATTTGAACACGAGCTTATTTCAAACAAACTAAATTTCAAACGAACCAAATACGAACACAAGCTCTGTTCGTTCGTGTTCGGTTCGTTTACACCCCTACATACCATCTAATTCCTATATATTTAATATCTAACACCTAAACTATCTTTTGCCCAAACATCTCATATCACAACTAATTTAATTTTTATTTAGCTTTTAGTGTATTTTATATAAATTAAATTATATTTTGAATTATAAATTATATTCGGCTCTCCACTCAACCCTATTTAATGCTTTATAATATTAATAGAACATTAATTTATTTTTTATGCATTTTAAAATATATGATTATTAAATAGTATTATAAACAAAGATACTTGTGGCATATACATTTAAATATATTCATAATTCTAACTATATTGGGTTTAAAAATATTAAAGAAATTTCATTTTGTAATATCTAATAAAGTAATTATAGTGTTAATAGTAAAATAATTGTACAATTGTTTCAAGTAATAATTTTTATATTATTTTGTAAGCATATGATCATCAATTTTATAGTAAAAAATTTAAAAATAAAAATAAATAATAAAAATTATAAAGCCTATTTTTTTAAATTATTAATTTATGCCCAAATAAAATCAATAACATAAGTGTATGATTTGGTTCCCTATGAAATTGATATGAAATATTATAAAAAATATTTAAAATAAATTAAGAAGCTTGTAATATTGTTCAATTTAGCAAAGATAATGAAATATAAAATTTTATTTTGAATAATGTGCTATTTTTTTTTGTAAATTAATTTATTTTTATAAAAAATTGCTCACCCTGAAAAAGTAGGATAAATTATCATGGGTACAATATAAAAGCCACCATGCTTCTGGCAGAACCTGACATAGACTCCAATGTACATTGTCAAAGAAACCACTTCAATGGCTAATAAGGGCAAGAGATCTCGATAGCTATTGCTTCAAGTAGGAGGAGAATAAGGAGAGGAAGATTTATATACATACCANTTAGTCATGGGTACAATATAAAAGCCACCAAGCTTCTGGCAGAACCTGACATAGACTCTAATGTACATTGTCAAAGAAACCACTTCAATGGCTAATAGGGGCAAGAGATCTCGATAGCTATTGCTTCAAGTAGGAGGAGAATAAGGAGAGGAAGATTTATATACATACCACTCAATGGCTATGTATTTACATAACTAACAACAAAATTTATATTCTTACATCTATGTTATCTTTCATATGTATGAAAATGTGTATTTCATTTTTTGAAAGTAAAACAGTAGAATTTTTCGTGATACACAAAATTTGAGTTCTATAAATATAAAAAGTGAAGTTTTTTTTATCTTAGAAGTGTGAATACCTAGAAATTGGTTGGTATGTATGTAAACTGCCCAAGTAAAAAAAAANGACCCCGGTATCTTTCGAAATTTGTAAAGTCGGCACTTCATTTGGGGACGGTTATTAACACTCTTTGTGAGATATTTGTTCCCCAGAATCCTCGTTAGTTTTTCTGCGGAAATTTTCATCATCACTCCATATTTGATCTCATGAAACAATTTCGGATCAAGCCATAAGCATTATGATTCATCTTCATCCAATCTTTTTCTGACATCATTTCATGACGTTCATCACTATTCAGGACTTTCTTCAGATTTAAATAACACATCGCATTCATTACCTCACATTACCACATGTCAAAGTTCATTTTGTATTCAAATTTCGTCACATCGATTTTGACAAGAAGAGTAACCACCAAATGAATCAATTTTCCCACCGCCATATTGGACTTTGAAGAACCTGACATCGAGGTGTNAACCCCGGTATCTTTCGAAATTTGTAAAGTCGGCACTTCATTTTGGGACGGTTATTCACACTCTTTGTGAGATATTTGTTCTCCAGGATCCTCTCTAGTTTTTCTGCATAAATCTTCATCATCACTCCATATTTGATCTCATGAGTCAAACAATTTCGGATCAAGCTATAAGCATTATGATTCATCTTCATCCAATCTTTTTCTGACATCATTTCATGATGTTCATCACTATTCAAGACTTTCTTCAGATTTTAATAACACATCGCATTCATTACCTCACATCACCACATGTCAAAGTTCACTTTGTATTCAAATTTCGTCACATCGATTTTGACAGGAAGAGTAACCACCAAATGAATCAATTTTCCCACCGCCATATTGGACTTTGAAGAACCTGACATCGAGGTGTCATTTATTGTTGCCACTGTCAGAATCTCTTTCTAATTCTTTCTCTTATTTTGAAAAACTTTTTTTCCTGAAATTTCTTGTTTCAATTTGTAAACAAAATAATTATTTCATTCCACACAAAATCTATTGCACCGATCCTACCGCTGGACTGCAAGATTCACTTTATGTCTGTGCCCGCCGGACCACGCTCGTTGCCGTCGGAACCCCCATTGTCTTCCCTGCTTGTTTGATCGCTACACGCTACAATGCTGTCGATGCTCCTACTGCAATCTCTTCTGTCGCAGGCCAAATCTTCACGTCCAAGCCGTCGTCCTGTCACCGGTCTGCCACTGAACCTCCAAATTTGCCAGCCCCATGTGCTGCCGCTAGCCACAGAAGCTCCTGTTGTCGGATCTTCTTATCCTATTGCCGACCTATTTGAATCCAAACCTGAAGATCTAATATCACTTGTTACACGAAAACAATGCATAAATAAAAAAATTCACACAACAACAATCAAACACAAACAATTCACAACATTCAACGTTGAGTTGATTTACTTACATCCACGATGAGGAGATTCCACTAGTACCGAATGAGGAGGGAAAAAAAAAACTCGATGTCACAACTTCTCCACTTCTAGCCATATATCTCTCATAAACTTAAAGTCCCTTTTTACAGAGAAGAATTAGAGCACATAAATAAATAGAGCTAAAAGATCAAAACACCCATAATTATGATAAAAAATCATAACTATAACAACATACTGAAATAAAAGCCCTCTTCGACTCAACCGAAGAACAGATTCTCACAGGGTGATTACTCACACAACTAGGCTAAGCATTCAAAAGAATGGAGAAGATGGATGGGGGTAGGAATGAAATGTTTATGGGGGCCAAAATGTAAATTTTAAAATTTGGGGGGTCATAAAAGTTTGAAGTGGCATGAATGAAAGACTCCATGATTATAAAATGTTAACTTAGAAATGGAAATTTATCAAATATTTTATGTAATTATGGTCTTATGGACATGTCCAACATGGTGCCATGTTATACACTCCACGTGTATTTGCTCAGCTCCATCTTAGGGGAAAAATGTGAATACAAAGTAAGATAAACGGGACCCACCATAGAGATCTAGTCAAACACTAGTTTACTTTATTGGAGCAAAAATCAATGTTGAGTCGAAAGAGGGGATGTCTCAAAGCCATGACAAGTTGCTCCCTTTGGTATGCATGCCGACTGACATAATAGGCCGAATGAAGGAACAACTCTCCGACAGACGAACAAAGGAGGGGTTCGAAGACTAAGGTAAGCTACGGATGAGCTTGTTCGAGAGATACTCGTATGATTCTCACGTTGTTCGGCTTGCCGTTGCCGAATGAATGGTGTGTGCTGACGAACTAGAGCCATCATGGTCGACCGATTAATCTCTTTTTCAATATATTTATAGATTTAAATAATATAAAAGACCTTAATACCCTTAAGTCTCTTTTTAGAGAAAAGGGTTTCAGACGTAGTTGTGTATCCTAGGCATATTTTCTAACTATAAATAGGGGATCATTTTATTAATAAAGAGTTGAATGTTCTCATTCTATTGTTCACTTTCTCTTTATCTCCCACTCTCCTCTTTTCTATGCTCCGTTGCTTGGGCATGAATTTTTGGATATATTTGGATTCGACACATACATACCATTAGGGCTGTCAAAAAAGCGTGTTGTTTGCGAACAGTTCGTGTTTGGCTCGTCAATGAGATCGTGTTTGATTCGTTCGATAAGTAAACGAGACGAACATGAACAAATTTTTTTTGTTCGGTTAGTTAAACGAACCAATCACGAACAGTGATGCGTTCGTTCGTGTTTGAATCTTTATTGTTCGAAATATAAAATAATTTAAAATAATTATATATATATATAATTTATGATATTTTAAAAAAAATTAAATTTTATAAATTATAATATATAATAAATTAATAATAATAATATATTAATGTACAATATTAATAATATACTAATATATATNTTTCTCGCTCCTTCTCGTTCCTGATTAAATAAATCTGATTGCAAGGCGAATCTATTCTGTCTTCACCTGCGAACTTCTCCACCGAAAATACATTCGAATTTATTGAATTTGATAAATTTTATTTTACGTCAACAAAAAAAAAACACAACAATTATTGAAAATAATATTTAAACCTCCCTCAAAATTTTCATTCAAAGTTTTCATTAATTAATAAAGTTATGAGAGAATTTAAATATTTTATTTTTTATTAGTCAACGAAAAGAGAAACTTTTTATATTAAATATTGCGATATTTTTTTGTTTAAAAATCACATCCGACATTGACTTCTATTTTATTTATTTTTATAATATTTATACGATTATTATTATTAGTACTTTAATTTCTAAAGAATAAAATAAAATAAAATATATTAAAAAATTAAAATTTAAATATTAGATATATGTAAATACATAAATAATGAGTGATATAGTACTTTTAAACACCTAAATATCATTGAATTTTAAAATTAATATCTCTAATTATTTATTTAATTAAAATTACAAATTTATCTTTTAAATTAAATTAAATTAAATTAAATTAAATTAAATTAAATTAAATTAAATTAAATTAAATTAGGTCCGGAAGCTCGACAGCATTAGAACAAAATCACGTGGCATTAAGGAGTCGAGGACAAAGTTGGAGATTTGAGGATCGAGATGCAGTGCCTTCAAACCTACCCCTTGGTAGGTGGTAACATAAACAGATCCAAATGATGCATGAATAATNAATTCACTTTATGCTTGTGCCCGCCGGACCACGCACGTTGCCGTCAGAACCCCCATTGTCTTCCCTGCTTGTTTGATCGCTACACGCTACAATGATGTCGATGATCCTACTGCAATCTCTTCTGTCGCAGGCCAAATCTTCACGACCAAGTCGTCGTCCCGCCACCGGTCTGCCACTGAGCCTCCAAATTTGCCAGCCCCATGTGCTGCCGCTAGGCACAGAAGCTCCTGTTGTCGGATCTTCTTATCCTATTGCCGACCTATTTGAATCCAAACCTGAAGCTCTAATATCACTTGTTACACGAAAACAATGCATAAACAAAAAAAATTCACACAATAACAATCAAACACAAGCAATTCACAACATTCAACGTTGAGTTGATTTACTTACATCCACGATGAGGAGATTCCACTAGTACCGAATGAGGAGGGAAAACCCTAAACTCGATGTCACAACTTCTCCACTTCTAGCCATACATCTCTCATAAACTTAAAGTCCCTTTTACAGAGAAGAATTAGAGCACATAAATAAATAGAGGTAAGAGATCAAAACACCCATAATTATGATAAAAAATCATAACTATAACAACATACTGAAATAAAAGCCCTCTTCGACTCAACCGAAGAACAGATTCTCACAGGGTGATTACTCACACAACTAGGCTAAGCATTCAAAAGAATGGAGAAGATGGATGGGGGGTAGGAATGAAATGTTCATGGGGGCCAAAATGTAAATTTTAAAATTTGGGGGGTCATAAAAGTTTTAAGTGGCATGAATGGAAGACTCCATAGTTATAAAATGTTGACTTAGAAATGGAAATTTATCAAATATTTTATGTAATTATGTACATATCCAACGTGGTGCCATGTTATACACTCCACGTGTATTTGCTCAGCTCCATCTTAGGGGAAAAATATGAATACAAAGGTAAACGGGACACACCGTCTATAGAGATCTACTCAAACACTAGTCTATTTTGTTGGAGCAAAAATCAATGTTGAGGCCAAAGAGGGGATGTCTCAAAGCCATGACAAGTTGCTCCCTTTGGTATGAGAGCCGACTGGCATAATAGGCCGAACGAAGGAACAACTCTCCGCCAAACGAACGAAGGAGGCGGTTCAAAGACTGAGGTAAGCTACGGATGAGCTTATACGATGAGCTTATACGAGAGATACTTGTATGATTCCGAATGGATGTGTACTTATGAACTGGAGCCATCATGATCGACCGATTAATCTCTTTTTAAATATATTTATAGATTTAAATATTATAAAAGACCTTAATACCCTTAAGTCTCTTTTTAGAGAAAAGGGTTTCAGACGTAGTTGTGTATCCTAGGCATATTTTCTAACTATAAATAGAGGATCATTTTATGAATAAAGAGTTGAATGTTCTCATTCTATTGTTCACTATGCTCTGTTGCTTGGGCATGACTTTCTGGATATATTTGGATTCAACACATACATACCATTAGGGCTGTCAAAAAAGCGCGTTGTTTGCGAACAGTTTGTGTTCGACTCTTCAATGAGATCGTGTTCGATTCGTTCGATAAGTAAACGAGACGAACATGAACAAATTTTTTCGTTCGGTCAGTTAAACGAACCAATCACGAACAGTCATGTGTTCGTTCGTGTTTGTATCGTTATTGTTCAAAATATAAAATAATTTAAAATAATTATATATATATATATATATATATNAAAAATAATATAACGTGCTTCCAATGATAATAGGGGAATGTCAAAGCTCCACACATTGAACAATGAAATAAGAATCCCTAACATATAAGGTTTATAAGACCATTAAACGCCTTTAAGAGATATGGGTTAAGGAATGTTATGAACTTAATACAAAAGATTGGGAAACTACGAAGAGGATAAATCAATGGAAGATTTGGTTTTGATGAGGCCTAAATGCATTAGAAAGGGCGATCATCTTCTAAAGCATTTCAATGAACTTCATCTATGTGAAATCCTTGTTGTTACAATATTTTACTACAAAATTTTCTAAATAAATGTTTAAACAAATCTACAGAGGTGCTCTTTATAGAGGTGCGCTTCTAAAGCATTTCAATGTAATAGAGGTGCTCTTTATTATGCATGGTTTAACTCTTCAAATAATGACTAAGCATTTTAATAGTGATTTGGTGGAAATTGTGCTTATTATTTTATTGTCAATATAAAATAAATAATGAAAGTGGAGTATCACAAATAATTATTCTAATTATGATTTTTAATAGACATGGAAGCTAATGTCAAGGTTATTGTAAGAAGCCAATTTACCTTACCCATGGTACTAAATATGCATAAATTAGATAAATGTAATAATGACTAACTATGTTTGAGTTAAGAATTATTATTGAGCATTAAGATACTAAGGATATGTTGCTGGAGGTGGAAGAAAAAATGAATCTATTACTCAAAAAACATTTTAGCTACAAAAAAGTTGTCTAACAACCTAGAAATTATGATACTTCAAATATTGGTCGACTTTGAAATTAAAGTAAACATATCAAATTTTGAAGAAGGAACAATTTAACCAAAATCATCAATTAGTTGTGCATAATGGAATAAATTCTTAACAACAATATGTCCAAAGAATGTATGTCAAGTTAGTAGTAATTAAAGTATGGAACACTATCATTAGGGTGAAAAGTAAGAAGTAGACTTACAATCAAGAAGACAAAAGCAAGATAACTACTTTGCAAATAAATGAAGGACGATTTGTAGCAAAAATACTTAATATATTTTTATTATCAAGATGCATATTTTGAATATTTAAAATCTTCAATAAAAAGATCCGACTATGACAAAATATGTCACTAATTTCACATAGCTTANCAACCAAAATCATCAATTAGTTGTGCATAATGGACTAAATTCTTAACAACAATATGTCCAAAGAATGTATGTCAAGTTAGTAGTAATTAAAGTATGGAACACTATCATTAGGGTGAAAAGTAAGAAGTAAACTTACAATCAAGAAGACCAAAGCAAGATAACCACTTTGCAAATAAATGAAGGACGATTTGTAGCAAAAATACTTAATATATTTTTATTATCGAGATGCATGTTTTGAATATTTAAAATCTTCAATAAAAAGATCCGACTATGACAAAATATGTCACTAATTTCACATAGCTTATGCTAAAATACAAACTTAATGAGCCAAAAAGAATAATAAAGTATTATTTTCTGGAGAGTTGCACACTTCCATTATGATTATCATAGCATTAGAAGTATTTCTCAAGTGGAAAAACTATTCATAGTGATTAAAGGTTGTAATTTAAGCAAAATAACCAAAACTATTCTCCAATTTANCCTGGAGAGTTGCACACTTCCATTGATTATCATAGCATTAGAAGTATTTCTAAAGTGGAAAAACTATTCATAGTGATTAAAGGTTGTAATTTAAGCAAAATAACCAAAACTATTCTCCAATTTAAATTTTATTTTGTGTTACAATTTTGGTCATATTGAATCAAACTATCCCAGTTACAAGAAAATTTTCCTTCTTAAATAATTCACAAAGAATTTGATGAAAAATGTAAGAAATGGAGTGAATAGTAACTTTATGTAGAAGATGGACAATTGTTGGTTTCTAGTTGAATCTAGAATACCAATCATGACAAAGAATATGAGTAGCTTTGCCAAAAATGTTCCATAATCAATGCACAAACCATAGTAAAGTTTAATTAGGTTTTTGAATTTGAAAATGGGGTGGTCAATGTGGGAATTGGAGTCAACTGGTTCATTTTATCACATTTTTCATTAGGAAACTAAACAAATCTTTAAGAAAATATTTTGCCTACNTCATAGTAAAGTTTAATTAGGTTTTTGAATTTGAAAATGGGGTGGTCAATGTGGGAATTGTAGTCAACTGGTTCATTTTATCACATTTTTCATTAGGAAACTAAACAAATCTTTAAGAAAATATTTTGCCTACAATAAAATATTTTTTGCATTGTGTGAGTTCTAAATAATTAAAGTCACAACATATTGGCTAATGAGTTTTTTCTTAAGATCATGAGGCATTTGAATAACTCTATTATCCAAATAAATTAAAGGTAAGGGATGCCACTAGGGTTTAATACATTTTTTTTTATTTTTTCACAATATTTTTAATTATAAATTGAGCTACTTAATCATCTACCAATCATACTAATTATGTGGAAATTTTTATTGCATTCATTATAATCCAAATTATATGAATTTGAAATACTAAATTATATATATATATATATATATATATATATATATATATATATATATATATATATATATATATATATATATATATATATATATATATAAAAATATATATTTCTCTTTTTAAAA